>JAQGAU010000168.1:0-36483 GCA_034698045.1 Paramacrobiotus richtersi
GTTGGAAACTATGCAAGCCAGTCAGCCTGTTCAGGCTAAAACTCAGGTGAGTTTTATGGATTCGTTGGAAAATGCCTGAAATATTTTATCGATATCTACGCCTTTTTCGGGTTCTGATAAGTCAGATGATGTAATTTTATGATTTACGAATTATCTTAAAAGTTGTGACCGATTAAGATTTGTATTTATGGTGGTGAAATCATTTTAAAGCGATGCCTCATCATTCCGTGCAATGTCACAGCAATGATCTTCTAAACTGAAAGAATTTCGCAGCGCAACGAAACAGTATTCCTGTATAGTGCTCAGTACGCAGACACATCTGTACAGGGAGATTTTCCGTTACCCGAATCTATAACGCCTAGTTCGTGATCAACCACTTTTCTTTGTTTTTTGCCCATACCTGGCACTGACAAACTCTTCACTTTTCATCCACCTTCTTTGTAAAATTTCAAACTACGAACAAAATCATTAGTTTTAACGGGAAATGTCGTCCGTTCCAGGCGAGCAATGGGCCCGTAGCGGCCGGAGTACCGGTCGCACCCCCCTCGACATCTTCGGCCGTCCTGCTCCCTGTTACCCCCGCCAGCCCCGTCACTCCACTGAAACCGATCATGAGCAGTGTGGGCCATGCACCGCTGGTCAATCGGGCCGTCTCGGTGGTCACGTTGAGTGCGGAGCGGGCCAAGAACCCGGGGGGCCAGGTGACGACGCTCATCACCAAAACAGCCACGGGAATTGCCCGCGTCGCGACGCCACACACCGTGGTGGGGACCGCGGGGACGGCCATTCGACCGGGGATCAGTACTAAAGTCCATCTGCCGCAAAAGGTACGCTGGGAGAATGTAGCGGAGATTTTTAAACAATTTCTTGCGATTATTTTCTCATTGAAATTTTTTTTCATTTTTTTTGCGAATTCTCTGGTGTTGTAGATGTTGAGTGGTTGTTTCGGGTGTACTTTAATAATTTTCTATACTAGACTACCGGTAGTAGTTAAAGATATGGATAAACGAATACTGATTGCTGATTTGTTGAATTATTGCGAAATATTCGGAAACATTGCGATCTTGTGTAGTAAGGCTCTGCTCATCTGGGGATTCCCGTAATACGATGTTTAACAACTCAACCCGTTGTTTATCATTACTGATTACATTTTCTGGTTTATTACAATGTTCTGCTTTTTTCTGAACATTTCCCCACGAGAGACAGGCTTTGTGCATCGAGGGAGTCATTAATCGCATTGTTTTTCTCAGGTCCTGAACATCACCAGTGCCCACCTCCCAGCGGGTTACAAACTCTCCCCCCTGACCTTCAACATCGCCACCAGCGCCAACGGGAAGAGCGGTGTCGTGCCCCTGGTCCTGACCACCTCCTCCTCCGGTAACACGGTCTCCTTGGTCCCGGCGCACAGCGCCACGTCCCTGGCGGGGACCAGTGCGCTGACGCTCGGGGGGGATGACGGGCCGTTGAAGAAGAAGCCCCGTTTGGACACCACCATCGCTACGCTGCGGACGACGGCCGGCGGGACGGTGGGGAAGCCGCCGGATCCCAATGCGGCCAAACGACGGCGACGGACTACTGAGGACGGGGTGAAGGGGCTGCGGTACTTTGCCACTAAGGTGTGCGATAAAGTCCGCGAGAAAAGTGTAAGTTATGCATTGTGTTGGACCTGAGGATATGTTCAGTCCGTTAATGGGTTGATTTTTTTAATGCGTTAATTCGGTTTGTCGATTCTACAAGAATTTTGTGCGGGAATTTGTTTTTGAATTATTTAGTTTGTCGTGAATTTTTCGGGCAGGTTTTCATAGTTTTTTGTGTGAAAATTGGCAAAACTATTGCATGAAAAATTTTGTCTGGTGACTGGTGTTATTCCCTAGAACTGCATACCAACGCAAACCGTAGTGAAGTGGCTGATTGGATGTTTTCCAGGAACTCTATTTCGATTGCTCTGTGGTTAAATATTTCCGAATGGGCTTTATTATGAATCAACAGAATTTTTGTCCTGGGTTGAGGGTCGTTAATTTTTTCCCCGAAAGACACGGAATTAGCAAAACAGATCCGAATTAACAGCGAAGTGTACATTTTGCCTGAAGTTCGTATCGGTTTGCTCTGCTGTCGATTCATCTCCAGAGGCTAGAGCGATTTAATTGCATTTCTTGATAATATGTAATAATAATAATATCTGATAATAATATTTAATAATAATATTTGATAATACTGTAATATTTGATAGTAATACTGTTCCCCACGGTAGTTAACAACCTACAACTCGGTCGCGGAGGATCTAGTCCAGGAATACTCAGATCCCAATCCGGTGCATAAATCCCGCGAGGAGATCGCCTGTGAGCAGAAGAACATTCGCCGACGGGTGTACGATGCGTTGAACGTCCTGATGGCCATCAATGTCATCCAGAAAGAGCGCAAACAGATCCGCTGGGTGGGCCTGCCCCGTTCGCTGAGTGAGGCCGGGGTGCTGAAGAAGGACAGCTTGACGGAGCGCCGTCGACAACTGGGACATTTGCGTCAGCGGCTGTTCCAGTCGTCGCTGCAGTATATCGCTCTCAAGGAGCTCGTCGAGGAGAATAAACGACGGAAGGCGGATAAGTTGGCGCGTATTAAACTGGAGCAGCAGGTACGGTACCTAAATTTTTCTAGTTTGCAGTTCGTCGGATAGTGTAATTGTTGTTTTTGTAATTCCGTTTAGTCTCTTGTGTACGTTTTGATTTCATTTCTGGTAATCTCTTACAGCGCTTCAGTACTTCTGTTTATTTGATAATAATTTTATTATATTTAATTGACTTTTTATTAAATTTATTTGTTAATATTTTTTGTAGGTCATGATTTTAACAAATTGCATGTAATTTATTATTTTTATTAGGTAATATATTTTGTAAGTCATGGTTTTAAGAAATTACAAGTGATTTAATTCATTTTTTTTATTTGATAATTTATTATATTCTATTCAGTTGATTTTTCATTAAATTTATTTGTTAATATTTTTTGTAAGTCATGGTTTTAAGAAATAACAAATAATTTAATTCATTATTTTTATTTGATAATTTATTATATTCAATTGATTTTTTATTAGATTTATTTGTTAATATATTTTGTAAGTCATGGTTTTAACAAATTACAAGTAATTTAATTTTATTATTATTTTTGTTATAATTGTGGGACTTTTCCTTGGCAGGCCCAGCCCAACACCCGCTTCCACTCGATGGCCCCCGAGCTGCTGGATCTGGATGAATCCCAGCACATTGAGTTGCCTTTCCTCTTCGTGACATGCGGGAGCCAGTGCGAGATTGAATGTTCGGTCAGCGGCGACGCCAAAGAGTACGAGCTGCGCTTCAGTGAGCCATACAAGATCATCGAGGACACGGAGATTCTCCGGCACATTCCCGTCATCCGCGCGCTGGATAAGGGCACCCACAATGCCGGACACTTGCAGCATGCTGTCCAGCAGTTGCCCGAGTTTCTCCGGCCGCGGTTTCCCGGGTTGTTGGCCGAGCATCGCGAGCGGGTGCGGAAGCTGGAGGAGACCAAGAAGGCGCAGGTACAGTAGGGACTAAGAAGAGTTTTGTACGTTGTATGTGATGTTAATATATTAGATTCCCAAGGTTTCTGCAGTATTAAAGCGTGTTTATTTGCTGTCTTGCTGCGATTTTGTGGAAACTTTTCGAGCTGAATCATCAGCCCAGACGGGTGTCAGATATTACACAAATTATTGGGAATATATATTGTTTCCCGACAAAACCGAACGGAATATTGTTTCTGCCGTTAAAAGTTTAGCCTTTGCAATAATTTACAGCAAAGATAGAGATTACTTTAATAATCGGAAATAGTACAGTTCTGAAGCGCTCTTTAGTCATGACGTAGTTGGAGGCTAAGAAGAACGCGGTGAACAGTGTTTTATACGATTCTTATTGTTGCAGATGGCTGTTAAAGCGGCCGCCGAAGCGGAACGCGCCCGTCAAGAAGCCGACCGCCGCCGCCTGTCTCTCGCCCTCCGCCCCTCGACATCCGCCCCCAGCGCCCCCCTCCCGCCCATCGCCAGCGTGGCCCTCCCAGCGGTCCCCGCCGCCGTGCCCGTCCTGGTGGTGCCCGAGCCGGCGCCCACCTCGTCGGCCACTGAGCTGCTCCTCCTGGAGAGCGAGCCCGAAGCCCAGTCGGGACAGGTGGCCGCCCTGCACACCGGCTCCCCGGTGGTGATGAAGTCCAAGTACTATATTCAAGTGTCGGATGCGCCGGTGGCGCCCGATATGAGTGCCTTTGTACCGCCGCTGTCCGAGGTGGATGGGACGCTGGACAGTGTCGATATGGACACGGAGGCGGGGTTGATTGGGGGCGGGATCAGCGCCGTGGAGTGCACTTGAGTTGAGGTGAGGACAAGACGTTTCTTGTTTTGCGTCGCCTGGTTTGCTTGTTGGATTAACAACCTTTATTTTGTGCTTTTCCTTGTATCAGGTTCAGTGCTTTTTTAACATAATAAATTTAAATTAATTCATAAATATTAATTAATTAATATAAATCAGTACAAATTAATATTCGTTAATTTATATTAATTAATTAATATTTTAATAAAAATTAGTTAATAGTTTTCGATAATATTTGTTATTAAATGTCAGTTATTAGTTGTGCATTTGTTAATTGTTGTTGATAGTTATTGTTATTTAAAAAAATTATTAGTTTCAGGTTTTTTATTATTTTCCACAAATAAGTACAATTATCAGGAATTTCTTAAAATGACATTATTTTTATTAAATTACAGGAGTTTGATGTAATGGAGCCAAGCATTGTCGAATGATCTTCCCGTGGTCTATAAAAGCATTTTTAAATGGAGAAATTAACCAGTTTGTTGGAATGGACTAAGACTTGTACAGTACTTTTTCCGGGGAATAATTGGTCTGTTTTTGGAAATAATGTTTGCAACGGAATTTGCCATTGGCTGTTTGTTACTGTCTCTGCATGTGTGTTGTTTGTTTTCTCGGCTCATTGAAACTAATCGCAGACGGTCATGTTGTGCGGCATTTTTCGGTTCTGTTGATAATCGTTGTATTAATGCATGTTTCTGTTTGTAATTGCCTTGTATGATTTTATGGCTAATCTTGTTACATAAATTTTGACAGTTGATGTTTTGGAATGATACTGATTGGAGAATAAATGTGTAAAAAATAATGGCAGTAAATTCTGGTATTTTTTCGCGTTAGTTCGATTTTGACTTATTAGCGTTGCTTGGTTGCCTTTTTTGTAGAAATATTAATTGTAAAAAATTGATTTAAGTAGCGAAAAAAATTGGAATAATGAATATTCATTCAAATAGTTATTTTTTACACAACTTACAGTTAAAATAATGAAAAAAATTAGAGATAATTTGTAATAATAGTTCAAGAAAAAATGTAAATTAATTAAAAATAACTAAAATCGAACTTGGTAATAACTATTTTAAAGTGCCTATGTTGAAGAATTATTAGATTTCGGTATTTTTAAACGATTGATCTCTTACATTACGAATCTCTGGTCGCTTTTTGTAGAAGTATAGTAGCATCTTTGATGCAGAAGTTTTACAGAAATTTCCAATCTGTAAATCAACACGTCGAAGTTTACGTAAAGCGCGCTTTAATCGGTCATTATTTGATCTTCTCATGATCATGCAGTAAGTTCAACATTGCTTTGCTTCAATCACGAATTACTAAATTAGCTTGAAAACAGTTATCGTCAATAATTATTCAGCACAATAAGCAAGCAAACAATATGAGAGAAAGCAGGTTTTTGGCACGAGGCTGCAGAAAGTGAGAAGCCGCTCCAAAAGTCAGGCGAGAGAATGTACAGGATGTGTCACTGTTGGCTCAGTTCTTGCGCACGTCCCGTGTGATCGACTCCGATTCGGAGACCGTTGTTCCCACCGAAGCAGTGTGACCAACTGTAACAAAATAAAGTACACGTTATTATTACTTTTATATATAATTTTCCGAGTTTGATTGATTACGTTGATTTTATGCAAATTGTATTCAAGTAGTTTTTAGTTTAATTATAAAAATGATATTGATAATGATAAACAGGTCTTCAGTTCCACGAAATATTTTTAATATTATTGATACAATTAAATAAATTTTTTATTAAAATAAAAAAATTGATACTTTATTTATTTTTATTTTCTGCGGTTGCATTATTATTTTATTTATGTAACATTTTATTATTATTGATACCATTAAATCAGTTATTTAATTGAATAAGTGAAAAATCGATACTTGAGTTATTTTATTATCGGGTTAACTCACCGGCACTGTCGAAGTTGACCTCGACATTCGTGGCCAGCTTGGACCGCTCCAGGGCCTCCTTGGCCACTTGGGCCTCACGGTCCAGTTCGCGTTTGGCCATCTTAGCCTCCAGCTCCACCTCCCGCTTCTGGCGTTCAATGGCACTATCAATCAGTCCCTTACGGAACTCGACGTCGCGTTCGTGCTGCTTTTCCAGTTCTTTGCGGATCTTCTCGGCCTCGGCTTCGGC
The DNA here is from genome assembly GCA_034698045.1 of Paramacrobiotus richtersi. Lineage (NCBI taxonomy): Eukaryota > Metazoa > Tardigrada > Eutardigrada > Parachela > Macrobiotidae > Paramacrobiotus > Paramacrobiotus richtersi. The sequence goes on from JAQGAU010000168.1 coordinate 6,505, forward strand.
CTCCTTACGGTACGCCTCGGTCTTCTTCTCCAGGTCCCGTTCGTGGGCTTTGGCGATGGCTTCGGCTTCACGGGACCGGGCAGCTTCGTCGCGGGCGCTTCTTGCAGGAGCTTGTCGCTGGGCTGCATGCTCAACTCCTGGGTGGTGGCGGTGTAGCGCGAGGCGCTACCGGTGAAACCGCCCACCAGGTCCTCAGCGATTCCTGAAATAAGAAAAGCAGTTTGCATTGGTACCGTTTGCATGCCATGTATACACTGTATATTATTATATACAGTCAAATTTTGTTAGTTATTTTCTGCAGTTTTGTTTATTGAACCCTTCCATTCATTGTTCAGGTATTTTCTTATATATTTGATGTATACTGTTCCTGTTCCAGAACTTAACTGTTCCAGAATACTTAACTTTCTACCGCTTTCATAAAGCACATACGTAAGTAACACCATGCATTGTATAAGTATGATATCGAGCCTATATATTATTATCGATTACAGCATACTGAAAAACAACATATCCCGCAATTTTTTAACCTGGCAAGTCATTTTGAAACCATCAGAAAGATCACTAATCGACGTTGATTTGACGACAATTATAAACGTTAGTACTAACTGCAAAGGTCAACACAAGAAGCCCGTAAAAACGGCCACCAGTGGCGGACAAGAAAGGTCATGGAAAACTAGCGAAAACGGGCAGTTGTTTCTTCACTTACTGGACGTCTGGATGACGGGGGCGGGCGGTGCGACGATTGGCGCGGACACCTGGGTATGTGTGTACCCGGTGTGGACGGTGTGCTCCTTCTCGGCATGCTGTGTCGCCGCCCGGGCCACTCCGCCCTCCTGACGGACCTCCTTGTGGGCTTCCATGTGGACTTCGCTTTTCTGATGGCTGCTCGACATTTTTCCAAATATCACACACGAAAATGTAAAATTGACAAAACACTGGGAAATTAGGGGAGTTAGTCGCTTTGAAGAGTTTGTTTTTGAGTTGATGATTTCCCCAGCTTTATATACCCTTGTTGACAACGATTGTGAACGGGTAACAAGGTAATTTTCTCGATGGAACTGGAAACACGGCAAAGACGGGTAAAACCGAGACTGGGCGGAGAGCGATTTGTAATGCGGATTAACTGTGCGCAGCGATGGCATTTTTCGTTGTTGGCAGTTGTCTGCAAACACGCTACTACAGTGAAATTTCAACATATTCGGAGATAAGCCGCGATTCGGTCATTTGTGCCCTCGGGCGCCATGTGAGAACAAGACCCCGGAGGCGAATGGTGTTATGATAAAGTGGAAAATGTGGAAACTACCCGAAATGATACACTGCGATTGGTCATTTTCATTGTTGTTCTGAAGTCCATGTACTTAACTGTCTCTGACAAATAGACCGTTTAGCTGCATCATAATCAGCAGATTTTACGTTTTAACGCGGAAGAGTTTGATTTTATGTCGATTTTCAGATTTATAATTTGTAAATCTCTCGTCGATATAACTTGATAAAGTTTGGGTTATTCTGTGAAATTTGTCGGATACACGGCGGTATGTTCCCCAGGGCCGAATCCCGTTGGGAAGGTCAAAAATTACAAAAGCTACCATAGAATATTGTGTAGTTTCGTATCCATTCATCGCATAATGGCCGTGTACAAGCAAACTATAGTATCTACACGGTCATACTAGTTTCTAAAAACAGGCACTTTTAAATGGTTTCTAGATCTTACTACCAGCAGCTTATATGTGTTTAATAACACTGCTCAGAATTCTGGGCAGTTCAAAGTTCAAGTCACAAGGAAATACGCTTAAAACTCTTCCCTTTGGGAACGTTTTTTATTTCTTCGTCCCAGCAAGAACTCGAGTCCCGATTTACATGTAACACGAACAGGGTTGACAAAAACTCAATCAGTTTTTTTATTTGAAAATAGCGTTATGTTTGTAAATTGTAGTTTTAACATGTTCGCACTGGCCAAGCATCTTGAGGAATTTCGGAAACCTCAACGTAAATGTCTTCTGCAGTTGTAGTGGTAATGATATGTACAGTAATTTCATGACAAATGCATGATTCCACCGGCAAGGCAAAGTGTGCTATACATTCGGTAAGAATTACTACCGCCACAAGCGGAAGAGTTGCTAACTCTGCAAAACTCCCGGAAGAAGCCCGTGAGGCTTGGGCCCAGTGTGGAATTGTTAAAGAGTAGCATATATATTGTATACATCTGAGATAGAAAGGTACACTGGGTTCTGGTAACCCGTTGAATGCGCCGCTAAGCGTTTCTATCCTTCTGGTTAGCGAACTTTTTAGGAGAAAAAGTCAAAGCACAGAGAAACAACCAGACAACTACAAAAAAATTAATGTAGCGTTAAAAAGACAAACTTGTATAGTCTTGTGTTTTTTGATCAAAATAAATCATGTATGTGTGTGTACGGTATGAATCGTTATACCAATGCTTCAACACGAATAATTATGTGTGTGTGGAACTTCCGCGCAGGCGCGCACTCTTAAAAAAGCTTAAGCACCACAACGGCCGCATATATATTTCACAACTCTCGTTATGAACTGTGCATGGAAATTACATTACTTCGATTGGAAATCAACGCGTACAGTTAGCCAATTTTGTATTAATTCGTACACCGAAATTTTAAAATTTTAAAAAGCATTTTAGAATATACTATGATAACTGTTTGGCTGGTTTTGGGTCAAAACAATATTAACGCTCATGTCCACGTCCGTGTGCATGTTGTACGCAAGCACCGAAAGATTAGATTCAGTATAAAGTAAATTACATGGCCATTGTGTTTAACTATAGCATTGTGATAACACCGTACTAAACATGCTGCCACGTGTTACCATCCGATTATCATTAGCATTAATTGGAGTATTGTTAGATCAGCACAACAAGACGTCCAACTGCCACACAATACGACGTGATTCCCACAAGACAAACTGATAATCCACCTCCTACAACGCAGCATTTCCGGTACATGTACAAAACACGTAAACACATCTTATCGGCAAACATACCTCGTCACCTGTCAATCGCATCAAGAATGCTAAACACATGAAGTTCGTTAGTGCCGAAAACTGGCCAAACCGGTCCCTTACTGTGCGCATAACACCTGGGCAATTTGCAGGTTAATCGTGTGGAGAAAGTACGCAAAAAGACTCCGTATACAGTTACGTTGGTCTATCCACCGGAAATCACTGCGGTCTTGTTGTTTAATTCGATCACTACAGCGGATGTGTGTGGCTGTTAACTAACACTCTTTTTCATTATAATAGTAACTTCGATTGTGGAGATGTGTAGGATCACTTTTGGATGAATGTTTTGCATGTTATTGTCGGTCTAGTTCTTCCGGTGGATCCAGTGGATAATCTATCAGTTTTGCATAATTTATATGCGGATTATATGTGGATTGTGCGACACTGACTGGGCTTCGTTGTACACAAACCGGTATGTACAGCAGTTAATCATTTTCTTGTAATCATAGTTTTCGATCGCAAACATCTGCAAATGTGTGCGAGTTTTTTGGGTTTTCGGATGCAAGGGTTACTTCAATACTTTTACATAATTTTATGTTGAGACATTTTCAGTTGAGTTGTGCATACTTTAAAAATGCGCGAATTTTTGTTCGCGCATATGTTTTTATCATATGTTTTATTATTTATTATTTTTATACAGAACATTTTCCCAGAATTTTCCAATAATTTTTAGTAGAATAATTCAGGGAAAATCTTCAGCTTTAGATCGTATTGCGATTCCGATCTGCGTGAGTTAGAAACTATGACCAAATTCCATAAAATTCTGACGAATAATGTGTAACAAAAATGCCTAAAAAATCGGATAAAATGTACTAAATTTCGAAACAATAGCAATTAAGAAAAATATTCAAACAACAAGGGAACGCAAATAATCCCATTCAAAAGAAAAAAGCACAAACTTGGTGGAAAAATATCGACAGCGCCCCGGGCGGAAATTATACTCAGCCGGATATTCGACATTCATGTCTTATCAACATACCGTAAAACTTTTATGTGACGACAGCAATTCTTTTCGTCTGATACATTTTACCTCAATATGGATTAGCTAAAAAAAGCGCAGTAAACATTGTTCGTTCATACTATATATAACAAGGAAAAACAGTAATATTAACACACAAATAAACGGTACGTATTAGAGATCCCTGTTCGGGCTTTAAGTGCCGGCTTTGACTGTTCTAATCGATGGACTGCTTAATGGATGGACAAATTTCCTGTTTTTCGATATGATTTTGTCTTTCGATATCCGAGTTGCCCGTCGTAGCGGATAATATTCTAGTGCAATGGATGAGGTTTTTTCTGCAGCAGATCAATCACGATGCTGTCGCTCATTCGGTTCTGTTTGGTTTTTCCAGTCAGCCTGTCAAGCATGAGTTTTTGATAATGAAAAGTTGTCAAAATTCATCATCTTGTAAGCGTGTCAGAATACGTACAATACTCATTATGCGCTGTGTGATTTATGTATACTACATTCTTTTGAATTTTTCTGATAAAATTTGCCAATCATTTTATAAAATTTATCATTTTAAATTTATCAAAAAATTGGAAACGTTTCTATTTTATTGTAATTATTTACTAATTTTAGCATATTTATTAATTTTATCATATTTATTTATTTCTCATTTTATCATATTTATTAATATTTACTTATTGTATGTATTTTTATCATGTTTATCATTAATTTTTTTGTTCTACTTGTTTCCCGTTTTATTAACAGTTTTAATCACAGACAATACAGATTTGAATCCGTTTTATTTAATTAATTTATTATTTTTTGCTTTGCGGTTTTCACAATTTCCAGTTTATTTCCTATTGCTTATTTTCTTGATATAATCCAGTTTTTGTAGACTGCTTGACTTGTTTTCGTGTCCATTTCGTTGAATTTAAGTAACGGCTATTAAAAAACTACTAATCAACATTTCCGCTTCAAGATCAACAGCATTATGGAAATTTCACAGCAGCGTATATTTTACGATGTTTTATGATGTAGCTATAACTTTGAAATTTAACGGTCAGTAGTTGCCAAAGTGGATTTCTAAGGTTTTACGATAGGCTGTGTCGTAAAAACAGCCGACCACCTATCGATCAGACATCCCATTAAACCGGACAATAGAATACTGTATACCGATTGATTTCTGTGCCGGTTGATTGATTTTCCATAAAAAATTGCATGCTAATTCGGGATACCGGTAACGGTGTGTACAGATAGCTATTTGCCCGTGGAAATCGGTCTCTTTTTTGTTTTTCCCGGAAATGGGCAAATAAACAGGACGAAAATGTCAAAAACCGATCGAAGGGCGTAATTAGCATGTGTGTAAGTTAAATGATATACAATGTGATTTCTGTTGAAAACGCATTCATTGTGGAACAGTTATACATTTTGCATAATCGCAAATAAATGAACAGAATGCACAAATTAAATTTTGGTATCACCAAAACCAAATGTTAAACGTCGTGAACTAATCAAATACTAAATAAACAAATGATATTAATGAAAAAAAAATAAACAGAATGATTGCAATAATAGCATAAGCTATAAATTTTAATAAATAAAAGAACTATTTTATACAGGCTCTTATATCAACTGTGATGACAAATTTAAAACAAAACAGTGATGATGAATAAAATGATCTGATAATATTATTATAAAATCAAACAATAAACAAATGAAACAGAAATTAAAAAATAAAAATATAAAAAAATATATAAAAAATAAATAAACAAGTATAAAATATAAAAAAATTCTAATAAATAACAATTAAAATAATAATGAATAATAAGAATAATGTTACGAAAATGAAAATAACAAAAAAATACAATAAAATAAACCGTCTGGGAAAAACATCAGTTACCGGACACGGTAACGGCTAATTTTTGTCTAAAATACAATGCAGAAGAAAAAAGGAAGAAAAACGAACAGTAAACTGACAAGTTGAGACAACTTTACCCGCTGCCAGCGAAGGACACAACGTCCTACGCAAAAATGCAGAGCCCGGTACATGTGCCGGTCTTCTGCTGTGACGCACGTCAACGTCCTGTGGGAACGATAATACAGGAAGCCATTTGGCCGGTTTGGAGCCCGTGTGGTACTGCATTTGACCGTTTAACCATTTCCGTGGCGCAATGGCAGCTGCACACAGGCAATTACAAAGAATAATTCAATTAGTTTTTTGTCCGTCTTTTTCCACTGTGGCTCGTGGTTCACTGTGCGCTAGGCCTGCACGGTATTAATTATTCGTGTCCTTCTGACGTCAGAACGTTAATAAACAATTGTTTCAGTTGGATTTTTAACTGAAAAAGTTACTGGTTTTTACGGCACTGACGTCAGCAAGGCCCGTTGAAAAACTTCAAAAAAATTAGTATTTTGAAACAGACGATATTTGACGATTACATATGACCACAAATAAACAGATTATAAAAAATTGCGAATATATATGAATTTTGGTTTTTCTGTTTAATAAACAAAAACCTTTTTTTGGATAAAACACTGCAGTCGTTTTCTTCCAACATTAATAACATTGTTGTAGAATAAACGTTTTATCATCTGATATAACTATATTTCATAATTTTCGCTAATTTGATAGTATATTTCTTTTTTTGTAACTGTTAAATGTACTGCAAAGTATTTATTTATGTAGATCGTTAATCTATCATTTATATACAATATTTAATGATTTCTTTCAGTTCAATATTTATTTATTTTACTGGTTATTTTTCTAAATGATTTTTATATTGCTGTTATTGATGTTTATTGTATTGCATCTGTACTTTTAATATATTATTTCCACTGCAATATTATTTTAAATTATCCCATCGCGTGGTTTTGTTATTCTTATGGGTATTGCATATCATTTTCCTTTTGAGCACTCTTTTTTCTCCCGGCGATCGATGCAGACGATAGTGGTGCATCCCTGACGTCACCGAGGCCGACGTTTGTGTTTACCATGTGCTGGGGGAATTTGATTGCGAAAGGCGTAGTATACGCCGCGGATTAGTCTGGTAGCGTTAAATATACGTTGTGCTTGTTATATGCCGTACACATGCAGGGAGCGACTGATCTGGCCGATTGAGTGTATCGTGAGATTAAGATGTTTAGGTTGAGGAATATCATTTCCGCTGGCTTAGAGCTCAGGCCGGCTATCGCGCGTAAAACGCTCCGATCGACACAACATGTAGAGTGAAGACATCACAAACGTCTTGCCTCGTGTAGCGAATGAAAAAAGCGAAGATGCATGTGTGCACGGAAAGCATAAAACTTTGTACTGTTGAGGTAACTGGAAGCAAGGAAAGACAAAAAACCTGTGACTTTCACTTTTTTTTACCGTTTAATCAGTGTAGTATACAATATAATATTATGCTGGAGATTGTAGCAAGCCGCTCGCCATGTAACTGTGTGTAACGTTCCTGATAGCTTTTAACTGCATTCAGTGATATTTTTACACTCTTGTGCATAATTTTCAAAATTAGTTTCGTTTCTTGGTTGCAATGTCTGCGTCTTAGACGAACTAGAAGTCGCTTCTGTTTGCCAGGGTCAGGAATCGAAATCCGTGAAACAGGGCAAAACAAGCACTATAGCTAGGTAATCAGGATCTCGGCAGAATGAGTTCAAACAGCTTTTCAAAAGCAGACACATGCAAATTGGAATAAAGTTTTGAGAATTTATGCAAAATACGCTCAACCGAAGATACACTCAGTGATCATCATAAGAATCTGCTACTACACCATGGTGAGCCGTTGGGCCCATCGCGTTTCCGTTTGTCTCAGGGTATCGCTTTTGGTGTCTGGTTTCCGGGCCTGAAAATAGATCCACCCGGCCCCACCCCCGTGCCACAACCAACCCCAGCGTCATCTTTCGCCAAACCTTGTCTGTTTTCAGAGTGATACAAACGCATACGCGTATTGTACTGCACGGTTCGGGTCACAGCCAGATCCCATGTATATGTTGGAAGCGGGGGGAGGAAGGCACGCAGTGAGAGGAAGCCGAGAGACAAATTAAAACTTACAACATACTTGCCGCCAACTTGTAAACTCTGATCGATCCCGCTTTAGACCCGGCACACACACAGTTTCGCTAGATATCTCCTCCGCTACAAACCTATATATACAGCATGAACACACGTGTGTGTGCGTGTGTTCTCGGGATTACGCAACCGTTCAACACTGACCGGAAGTCCGTGTCCCGCATATGCCGCGACTAATTAGATTGGTTAGCTAGTAGACGGTGATCGCGCTGAGCGTATTGTCTAATGTGTTGTTACTGGAGGGCATATATGCAGATATATCCTTACCACATAATCAGGGGGATTTGTCGGATTTGAGTGAGATACTACATACACACACACGGGGAAAGAGGAATCTCTCTCTGTCGCTTCCCCTCTGGCTGTTGCGGTGGATCAGTCGGTTGTGTGGAAGAAATCAAAAGCGGAGAATTTTCCTTAATACTTTGTATGCACTCTCTCAATATTTTTGACTGTTGTGTTCGTGGGATGGGAATGATGAGCATGTTGTTGTTGATGATGATGATCATGATGATGAGGATGTTAATGCTCGTGGACAATGTCAGACTCGATCCCCTCCTAACCGACATGTAATCCAATTATTCCCTTTGACATCTTTGTCACTTGTATTGTACGGCTTGGGCGCTTAATCCGGTCGTAGAAGAACAACGGGGATTGTTGACAATAAAATGTAAGTTTTGGCAAACGGAAACAAGTGTCCCGTTTGTTCGACATATTATTGTCGAAGAAATATTCCTACATAGCACGAACCGATCAGGTTAATAATTGCTAATAACTCATTATCAATTTCGCATTTTTGTTATAAATGTAACGAACACTGATCGAATCCGTTACAAATTATAAATCTCGTTATATCTACAATTACGAAGTGTTACAGCTTAAACTGCCTGTGTTGTAAACAATTATCAGTGGTTGACATTTTTAAAAGAATTCCTATTAATTGTTTGCAAAATTCGTTTGCGTCTCGCGTTTATCCGGTTTATTACACGTAAGCGGATTATGTATGAATCGTTTGTGCCCGTCTACCGCGCGATCGACCCAGGTATTGGTAGGTTCATTACGTGATTACTAACGGATAATTTAACATGTTTTGACGAGCTAACCAGGCTATCAATACTTCGATTTGCAATTGGAATTCGCCCACGCCACACGCGTTTCAACAGTGTATGGAAATAATTGCCAATTAACCTTGGCTAGATTAACGTTTACATACAGATGATAATTTTCAAGAAAACTGCCATGTTGATTCAGTAGCATTTCATTCCCTGTTAATAGCAGTCGAAGAAACACTATAATGTGTAGAATGATAGAATGGGAATCCGATATCCTTTGGGTTGTCTCATCTGGACCGGTTCCCATCGAGAGAGAAAAATACACTCTTGAACAAGCGTATGTTTTTTCCGGTGCTCGTCGTCCGGTTTACTGTACTATCCGCTACTTGGGGGGGTGTATTGTTGACAGTTTAAACTGTGCGGTGCATTAAGTTGGGGTGGGATGCCGGTGAATGATGAGTGGTGGCTCGTGTCACTGTGTGTGTGCTTCTATATCGGTCTTGCATTCAGTGCACTGAGAAAAGTTCTTTTGATTGTCCCCGTTGAGTGGGCATTCCAGACCCGGCTCTTCAGGGTCCCATCTCCTGTATCATGCCCTTCCTGTTTCTATTATAAGCAGACTATTTTCTCCGTGTTTTGAAGCACGAGTATGTGGGGAATTCCTGCCATGGAACTCAATGCAATTCAATTCAATTAAAGCAGGCAGAAGATTCCGGCTTGTAACATCTGCTCCTTGTCTTTTTATTAGGAAAATGTTTCCTGATTTGTTATCAGTGTTAGCGACTGCATAAGACGTAGTTCTTTCCACTTGAGCTGCTAAAATATCTGGAAATTATTAGCTACAAGAAAAACTGTATTGATCGTAGAGAATACGCATTCTAAAACGATTATCGATTTTTTTATATACAAAATGCAGTTTTATCGTGTTCCGTTCATCTTGAAGTGAGCTCATTAGAACAAACATGGAAGAGCTAAAAAGTGTCACTTTTTAATTTGCTGCAAATCTGGACAGATGTCCATTTTTAGTCCGTTGAATTTATGATAGTTAGTGATACTTTTCTTTACGCTCAACAACAATATCCGGCTCGAAGCCTATAAAACATCCAACGGAAACTGCAAACCCTTGTAACATGTACAGTTCCGTTTAATGACACATAACCTTTGGGAGCCTTGTAAAAAAAATTAATGGCATTTTTTCCTGGTGCGCGCGCGCGCGCGAGATCTGGTCGCGGGGATGATAAATCATCCGCGCTCGCTCGCGATCTCGCGGAATCCCCGACGCGCAAAACGCATCCGCCTACATCGCAAATGCGTTTTGGCAGTTTGTCCATACTCATTTGTGTCATTATCGATTGGATAAATTGCCAGTGTATTAGCATATATTTCCAGCGTTTGTAGGTTGCCAAACGCTTGTAGGCCTGTGTGTGTGCTGCGGGATCGCTTGTGACGCGCCCTGTAATATTTTACTCTACCCCCGAAATGTCATGCTCGGGCCATTCTCGACAAGTGACCGCGAACTATCATTTCTCACGCGTGACTGTTTTCTCATGTTGTGAATGCTCTTTGTGACTTTCACCAGCTCGCACACGTTTGGTAACCCCATTTTTCAACTGGATGCTAAATGGAGCGCTAATGTGCCAAAATGAAATGTTCCTTAAACTTTTCTGAATATCGTTCTTTAGATTTGTAAAGTACAAACCTTCCGTAAAACGTTCAAACACTAAATAAAATAAATACTTATTTATTAAAAATATATTACACAGATCATACGCATCCACAGATGTACAGTGTCAAATGCGTATAAAGTTTCATCATAAATATCATCATTAAAATTAAAAGAGAAAGTAAAAATTTATAGAAATTTTGTGGTAATATTTATCATAAATATTATCTCTAAAATTAAAAGAGAAAGTTAAGATTTAAAGACATTTTGTGGTAATATTTTTGCTAATTTTAAAGCTATGAATTATTCACAGATTGTGGTGTGAAAATGAATTCATGGCACTGGCAAATTCAAGGTTTGCGATAAATAATACAGCGTGCCGAATGAGAAATGCGTTGCCGAGATTTCTCTGGAGAAATGAAAGCTGGGGACGCGCGCACAGGAGAACGCTTGGCCGACATGTATTACAGATGAAAAGCAGCGTTGCATGGGCAAATTGTCCGCGTGACCTTTGTCATGGCAGGCTAATTCCCTCACGTACATTTCCCATTCCCCGGTCTAGCGGTCTACACGCTCACTCGACATATAAATCCTCATTGCAATTTCGGATTTCTAGGATCTTTGGCAACTTCTCTTCACTCGCGTCTGAGTGCCTTTCACCATTGCACTGGAAATTATCTGTTATAATTCTTTCCGGAGAGTGAAATTATCCATTTCTGCACGTTTCTCTTTAACCGATTAATTGTTCACTCTCTCATATGTCTTTAATACTTTCTTTTTAAAAGCTAACGTTGCTTTCAAAAAGAAATAGAATGTAAAAGGTAAAAGTTTTGAAAACGCATGTAAATTAAAAGATAACGTTTTTGTGTAAATCTTTCGCGTAACATTAGAAAAACAGCGTCTCTACTTTCTTTGTAAAAAAAGCTAGCGTTGCTTTCTGCAAAAGATTCAAAAAGGAACAGAATTTAAAAAGTAATAGTTTTAAAAACGTATGTAAATCAAAAGATAGCGTTTTTGTCAAGATCTTTCGCGTAACATTGAAAAAACCACGTCTGTACTGTTGCTGATTTATTGGATGGCTGGTGCGTGTGTAATGTGTGCGTCTCTGTGTGAAGAAGGCGCTTCGAGTACCGCTGGGAAAATGGGCTGGCAATTGGGGCATTGGGAAATGCACACAACATATCAAGAGTGTTTTGTTATATATCTCTGCTGCAGCGATCGTCCGGGGTTGTGTGCCGCGCGCATGCATGCACCCGATGAGTTTGCTTAATTTTGACAGTGTTTGCATTGAAAAGACTGTTTGTTTATGCGCCATTTTCTTGACAGCGTCCACAGCCATTATGCAAAGAGCCAGTGCAGTTGTGGGACGTTACGGTTATAGAGTTGAAATGCTGTACAATAACCGCCACCACAACACACTCCCGATTGTAAAAGTTGTGTAAACTTTGTACAGAAACCACAAAATTTGTTTTCGATAACTTATTCTTGTTTTCTTGTATTTTGGTTATGAATCATGTACTTAGCTGCGACCTAGAATGTACAACGTGGACTGCATACTGATGGGTTGATACATTTGACTTGAATGCAAAAACAAGCAGACTAATGACCTCTTGAAAACGTTTATTCAAAAAACTACTGGAAAGTGGTAGATTTTCTTCCAAATTGTAACTATGGCAGTTGTTGCGTTACTCGATGCATATTATTTTGCGTAGTTTATACAGCAATGAGCTGATAAAATGACCATTTTTGGATGTGTTTCTTTTCATAATAATGTACATGTCATTGTGTTAAAGGTCGCACATAACGTTGTAGATTCGTCAGATAACGTGGTATTTTCCATCACAACTGGAAAAATTTGTAATGTCGTCAGTATCACAGGAATGCGTGGTCCACTTTGGTCTTTGAGAGTAAAGTCGATAAAGCACACAAAACCCTCGATTACGAATGTACGTCGTAGAAGCACGACATTCTACATTCTCATATATATATTGGCCCGTATTGATTGCCGTTCGATCGGGGATGGTTTATGCGGCAGATCGTCTCAAATTATTGGTTTTGTTTCCACACGGTTTAACTTGCCTGCATCATATTTTCCATCATTGGCAAAAATGTCGCGCCGATCAGCGGTGGAAATCAGCTCATTAAGGATCGTGGAGAGAGAGAAGAGGCAACGCGCACAAAAAAACGCATCTATCTGTTATAGCCGATAGAAAATCCGGGGGTGTCTGTTAACGATATGAATAGAACGTCGATTCGCCTTGATTGCCAGAGGGACATTGTGTGTGTGCCTGCGCGCGTCCCTGTCACTCGTTGCCAAGTGTCTGACGATCAGGGAGTCTAATATGCTCGGCGATATTCCCTGGAATATATCCTAATCTTTCCATGGTTTTGCTCTCGTGGTTGATTAGAAATGTGCGCGTCAGGTGGTTTTCCGTAACGACTATAGTGTGAATTGTATGCTAGTGTTTTTACACAGAAATGAAGGTAGATTGTTCGTTCGTGATCCTTTGAGGCGGTTTAAACAGGGGAATAGTCTGGGGAATTTGTACGCTGCGGTATGCAAAAAACACTGATTGTAAAAACAGTAAATTTGGTTAGAGACTTGACGTTATGCAATCGATTGTGCGTTGACGAAGAGAAACAAGTCCGCTAAAAATGCCTTCAATATCGCAAAATTAAAAACGTTCACTGGTGATATATGATGTTAACTTACAATGTGTTTGGCGGTGATGGAAACCTTACTTGTTTCGTTGGCAACTTGTGTTGCGTAATTAACAGTTGCGAACCCGAGCGATACCCGGCATTAATATGCTCTGTTTGTGAATGGCGCTTAACTCGTTCCGCGCTGCCTCGATCGCCGGTCGGAGGGCCGTTTGGGTGGATTTTATGGGGCTTCGCTGGGCTGACTCGGTTCGCATCATCGTCCATGTGGAGGCCATTAAAGCGGGGGCCATCGGCTACGAAATACGCTCCATTAACGTCACAAATATTAGCATTTTCCTTTTTCGGGGAGAGAACAGATAATTAAACGGACTGCAGTTCCCCCCCCTGTAAATGACCGTTTTATGCTCGGACTCCCAGCGCTCGTTGACGTCATCGTCAGTTGGTAATTAATTCCTGACGTTCCCTGGGTGGGATTAGGCTGAGGGTTACGAGTACAAATCGGTGACAAACTGCGTTTTAATTAAATCTCTGCGCTGTGTAGAAAACGCACTGGATAAGCGCAGTACCCGTAATTTTTGTGAAGGACCGTTTGTTTTGCACAGACAGTAACACAACGCATTACGTCTCAGTACCGAACAGAACATTTTGTTGCTTAGACCTTTCACATTTGATGTCTAAGCTCGCCTCGATAACGGAAGCCCGCGGTGTGTAGCTGGTTCTTTCCGTTAAATTTTGTATTTTCATTTTTGCTTTGGGATTTGGTTCTGCCTTGATTTGTTAGTCATCTTGTGGATCATTAAGCAGAAACAATACGCGGTTAATTTGCCTCTCATTCCTGGTAGTGGGAATACCATGTGGTCCATTCAACCCCAGTTAAAGCGATACTGTTCTGTGAGTGCCGTGGCATTTAGGCCAATTGGTTCTTGATTAATTTGTCACTCATCCGCCGCGCGTACTATCCCAGCGCACCATTGTCATCCGTGAGTGCGCGCTTAGCCTTTCTCTCCAGTCCCCAAATTAAGCTTTGGGACTAACATGATTTATTCAAGCCCCATGCATGCACATTGGCTGACGGGGCAAGTAGTTAAAATGAGAGTCCTTCTTTATATTCAACCCCGTCTACCAATTGAGCAGTCACGTAGATTGGCTCTGTGCGCGTTTAATAGTTGTGCAGGGGAGCGGAACTAAGAGAGGGGAGCTCAAAACACACGGCTCATTACAGCTGGTCCGGCTAGGGCCGCCGCTCGTCTGTTTATTGTTTATCAGTGTTGGGCATGAGTGGCACGGCGCGGTGAGGATTGCCAGCGGACAACCATCGACCCGACTATACGTATATCGTCCACGGCAAATGGTAGATAAGTGTGTCTGTCACTTGATCGTGCCTTCTCGAGAGCCAAATCTTTTCTATAGAGAGGGCTCCCGCGCTATTTCATCCTAATCCGCTATTATCGGATTTGATGAAGAGAGAATCATATCTTCTAGCCGCAACTTAACGGAAAAGCTTTTCAGAAACCTTTAGTCTTCTACGCAAATCGTCTATATTAAGCTGCATTCCGAGAAAAGTTCTTTTTATATACAAGTACATGTAACATACTTTCGACAGTAATCTTAACTGAGGTTTACGAAATGTACAGGTTTCAGCCACGTACTCGATACTTGTGAGATGCAGTAAGAAATGTTACAAATGAATCTCGTGATGGGTCCAAAATTCGCTGTTGTCCTAATGGATAATTTATTTATGGCTTTTTTTCCGCATCGCTGCATTTTTCCGCCATGCATTGTACGGTACTTTAGTTTGTGGGGTTGGACTCGATACGTTGTCCCTGTACTGTTTCGTTTCGATTCCTCTTTCCCGCTTTATTTTGAAACTGACACAAAGCATACATCGTTAGAACCTACAATACACAACTGATCCGTTACAAGAGCTCCAACAAAGCCCCAGAAACCATGTGACAAAGTTGGATAATTCTCCACTGGCCTAATGGCTACTAAATTATGCATATACCGGGTGTACATGATTATTACTCGCTTTTTTCCTCTCCTCCACACACACACACTGGCTCCAGCGTCATAGCGTGTTCAGGCTATTTAAGCGCTGGCACGTGATGCCAGTAAGCGTCCGCAGGGACGAGCGCCGCTGACGTCAGTGGGTTGGTTGGGGAGGTAATGGCCCCGGCCTGTGTGTTATATAGCCCAAGTGTTTACTGATTATTGGGGGAAATTTTTCGCTTAGGTTTTCATTAGACTGTGGGCCGCCGTGTGTGTAATCAACCCACATTGCCACTACTCGATATTGTCCGTCACGTGCCGGGTGTTCCCTAATGTAGCGCAGCGCGCCGTGTTCCAGGGACGCAGCATCCAGGGTGTCGGGCGTCAGCGCCGTGCAGCTGGAACAATAGCCGGCGTGACCTTTTGTAATTGCCTGTTTGAGTGAGATGAAAGTGGAGCAGTATGCGACAGATTACACTATATCCTGTGGTTGCTCTAATTTGCCTTAATTTTCTGCGTGGAACTACGAGTTACGCATAGCTGTCCCTGCATGTACGATTTATTGCGTCCTCGGTTTTCGAATTGAAGGTACATGAAGGTATATGGTATGAGAAACGCATGGTAATACCCAGCTTTACTAATAACTTTCCATTACTTTCTTGTGGATTTACGAACCTGCAGAGGAAGTGTTTTGCAGGAAACTGTGCGATTAACGATGATTTATGCGGTTTGCTTGTATAACAGGTTCACGTCTCGCTCATTACCAGACCTAACCAGACGTAATAATTGCTAGACTGGGTATAAACCAGATGCCCCGGCAGTCGCAATCCGTGGGAAGGTCGTTGGCTTACTCATGCGCGCAAACTCGCGTGAGTCGTGTCGAACTATATCCGCGCGCGCCGCGTGGGCCGGTTGCCAATATGTCAATAGCTAGTTTATTTCTGGTGGTCTTAATCATCCCCCAGTTACGCACACTGACTGTGTGTACCAAAGATAGACGTGCAAACACCAAAAATACATACCCCCGCTCGATTGGGGCGTTAATTTCTCGCAACCATCAGTGTGGGATCGGATGGCGGGAATTGGGGCACGTTGTTCAAAGGTCTCGCACAGTTCCCAGGAAGTTTTCACGAAAAAAAAAGAGTTGTCGAGCGTGCGCTTTTGATGAATTGCGATATCTCTATCAGCTGGGGTAACGTGAGACCACCCCGGTGGTACGTGTGACAAAAACTTGGGCGTCTTCTCCGCTACAGGAAAATGACGTCGGCACCGACGTAATGCGGGCAATCAGTCTCTGGCAGTGTCAGTGTGTGTGTGTGTGTGTGTGTGTGTGTGTGTGCCTTGGCATTCCGGTTTAAGTTGGACACGTGCGCGTCTGTCGGAAGTAGGCAGCTATCAGATGAAATACAGACCAGATACGCGCGCGTCTCTTATGAGAAATTATATTGTAATCCTTTCCGCCTGTCATAACTCCCAAAAATAGCTCCATTATGTTCTCGTAATAGACTCCCGAGCTCGACAATGTCCTGAAGCGTATGTTCTTTGCAGTGGGAGATTCTTCCATATGATGGAGATCGCTTAAACGCCCGTTAGAAGACAAAAGTAGTCCATATGCGGGAATTAATCTACTGCCCAGGAAGAAGTGCTTTTGTGGAGTACCGCTGCCATGAAGAGCCGGAAATCGCTGACGCCGACCAGCGCCACGGCCCTGACCGAGACCGTGTCCACGGAGACGGCCACATCGCTCAGCGTGTTAGGATCCTTCCGCTGGCAGAAACTTTCGCCGGTAAGTGCATGCATGTGCTGATTTCGATTGTCGATAGGATTTTTGTACAAGTCGCAGTTTAGGATTGATTAGTAGATGATTGAGAGATCAATTAGGAATTTGCTATGCTGCAGTATTAGGAGGTGTATCAGTATAATATTATATCGGACGAAAGTTTAACGTGCAGTCGTCTAAAACGTGACGTTCAATATAAACACGTGCTAATACCGACTTACATTAATTACTACCCAGAATTAAACGTTTACCATGTACAGCACATGTTAACGGCATCGTTTTCGCGTTATTGCGGTGTTAGTCTCTTATCATACTCTGTTAAGATTTGTTCCGTTCGTCAGTTTCTTCTGATTATTGTACTCCTAACTCGAGCGGGCTTTAGTTTCTTTGCACCGCGGTTACACATGCAACTTCTTGGATAACATTTTGGTTCGCGATCTTCGATTTACGCATAATCCTTAAGCTTGCCTTCTTTCTTAGTAAGCTTTGCGTATTATTAACAGTTTTACAACTGTTCAGTTTGCTCGGTTTTTCATTCATTGCTGTAATTTCGTTTCGGGGCGTGGGATCGTATAGCACCATTTTATTTGTCCATACTTTACTTTATTTAGCTAGTAATGGTACGTTGTCTAATACCTATTTCTTGGGTACAATTTGATCTGGTACGAATCTGTTTTGATACGAAAATGCGGCACGATTTGGACATTGCGGAGGTTCCTTATTACATATTACAAAAATAATATCGTGGTACTTTTCAAATAACCTGAAATGAAACATGTTGGCCAATTTCGAAATATTCCAAGGCAATAATTAATTTTACCATTGCGGAATGATGTCAGTGTCTGATATCTGTATTTGCGTAGATTTTAGGCGGGTTTTTTTCACTCGGTAAAATAACATGTTTTGAAGGAAAACAAAATAGTAAACTCGGTAGTCCAGAAATACATTTCCTGAAAAGTTAATCAGTGCTATTCTGGCGAACAAACGAAAAGTCAGACATTTTGAAAAAAGTTTACGGCTAAATTATTAAAAATTTCCTCATTTTAATCTTGAAAAAAAGTTGCTGCATGTGCCGGTCGAAATTTTGGTACTGACCATCGATAATGGGTATGTTCGTTAAACGATGCATAAAGTACTGTCAATTTCAAAATCAGCAGTATACTGATCTATTCTGCACTGTATATGTATTTGTGTGTTTCATTACAAATATTTGAGCAAACTCTTTTTGTTCAACAGGCGGAATTCCAGCAGCTGCAAGAGTACCAATCATGTAAGTGTGTATATAAAATACCGCTAGAAACTTTATAAATCTGTGAAATATATAATGGCAGTATTTTTATATAATCCTACAAAGACTGTGAAATATCGTAGATTTAAGACAAAACTTCTGTGCATTGTCATAAGTATCGACGGAAGCCGTTGAAGCTAAAGGAGTTACTTATCTGAAAAGCAAGTATAAAGTACACCAAGCTGCATTGTTATGACAGTCAGAACATTATTAATACGTCAGCCAGATACATATCTGCAACTTCAGAAAGATCACCGTACATATATGTATGATATATGTACGGTGCATTTATGATGAAAGTTTCGAGAAGTTTGGATAAAAAGCCGAAACATTTGGGATAGAAATTGTGTCGAAATTTTTCGCCGCTATTGCGCAAGAGCCAGACAACATGCGCGTTCGAATACCATTTTTGAAATACTCTTCAAAATTTCGGAAATACCTCCATGCTTAAAATGAGTCAGAGCCCCGTAAATGTCTATGTGTCTATGTGTTGTGGGGGAAGTTTCGAGAAATTTGAATAAACGGTGAATTATTCGAACGAGAACTGTCTTTAATCTTTGCGCCGGTATTGCGCAATAACCGGACGGCTAGCTTGTGGAACGGTTTGTGTTTCATATACCTTTCTTTAAACAAGAACTGTAGTATTATTTAAAACGCTGACCGGCGTTGTCTTTTGAAAAACTATGCTTTAGGTTGGAGATCTAAAATGTTCGAAATCATGTTGAATTTATGTATTATTTGAAACAGATTCACCGAAAAAGCTCAAAGATGTTCTGGAAGAATTCAACGAGAACGGTATCCTTGCCAAATACAAAAATGCCGATGAGGTAAGCTGGCAGTGCACCGTTGTAACACATCTCCGCTGCAATATCAGCACACCATTTGCACCAGCACACCGAAAATTACTGCCAATTTTCGAATCACACAACTAGCAATCTCTCCTGATTCTTCCACTGTGTTCGAAGATATTTTTGTCCAACATTACGATTCGTATGAAACAGACACTTGTACAGTGTTGATTTCTAATGTGATTTAAATTGTGTGAAGACTATATTTTGCACGGCGCACCTGTTTATTAACCACGTTCCCTGCACCTAATGCTACCCGTGCCTGAGCTTGATTGTGGTAGTGATTCACCCCCCTATTCTGCACTAATATCTGCCTGCTGTACACGTTGTGCTCCCCTTGTTATGTGAATGTGTTCTCCTGTTGCGGCTTGTCTTGTAGCGCGACCCTCATGTCATGGTCAGTGGTGCTGGGTCTCTGCCGGTGCTGAAGGAGAATGTGATAAATGGCCACTCGGAGCATGATGTGCTGCTGTGTGATTATGAGACCGAGACCGCCCCGCATGTGCCTCGGGAGGGCGGGAGCACGCGGTCCCGTGCCGCGGTCTTGGCGCAGGCCCACCATACCATCCCCATCACTGACACCATCGACTTCCTCAATGAGATCGTATGTATGGCTTCGTTCCCCTGAGTTTCGCAGTTTTCTCTGAACGCAGTATAGGGGATTCTGTTGTACGACAGAGTAGGCTTCATACGGTGCCGTTAAGACTTGGGTGTCCTGTAGTTCAAGTGACTATGTTTCCCTGCGTGCAGTCTGAACCGATAAAGCAGAATGCGGTATCTCTTTTGGTGGTCAAATGCAAGGATCCAGTATGCAATGCGAAAACGAATTGTGCGTGCTATTGCGCAATCCGCGGAGAAAGTTCAAACACAGACCGGTGTACCAACAGTCGTCGTTTGGATCTAATTCTGTATAAACTTGCACAAAAAATGCAGACGTAGAAGTGCATCAAGACGATTGCGAAAACCAGCTCTGCGGCGTTACTGTGGAATAATGATTCGCCCCCTAAAAGCCGGTCTAAATTCGTCACTGGTGGAACTGTAAGGTTCAAAGCGCGCGGTTCGTATTCGCATTCATGCATGTTGGACCTTCCACGACCAGAAACAAAACCGCATTGTGTTTTATCGAATCAGGCTACGCGCACCAAACCTTCCTGGCGAAACATATATATAAAAACAACAGGTCACGCGCTTACGAGAGGGTTCTTACTTCTTTCTGGTACTGTCGATTGCTTTGTTGCCGCTTGAAACAAAGAGTTTATGCGAGGACGTCTCGTGTACTAGACTATTGTTTTATATTGCCGCTATGATCATGGAGTGACCGATTTCACGGTCGGATCGAAAGACCACCAACAACCGACATTTCGAAATCTTTCTATGGTAGTCCAGCCAAGTACCATTTCAAAAAATGTACGGAATAGTTTATAGTATACAATATTTGAAGTCCTCAGCTAACTGATTCTAAACTTCTTGCTTTCAACGTTTGAAAAATTTGAAAATCTGCATCGTGGAGACCAAAATGTTCGCCTCGTTTCCCGGCTTCGACCGATGCCTAGTACAGTACTATATGTAGAGTTAATTGTTCATAGCGGCAAAACAGGGGACAAACATCTTTGTAGGTAATACAATGAACAGTGGAAATGCAACGAATTAAATCTTAACGACACCGTAATGCACCCTCTGGTCCATGCCGTAGATAGATTATCTTAAATAATAAATACATGGAGTATCATATCTAATAACGGAGTGGTCACTACACCTGCCATTCCATGCAGATGTGATCAAACACAAACGAAACCTCCCAAGGGTTTTCCCTGGAAATAAAGTTTTTTAAGAACACACAGTCTATGGTTATAGTGTACGTCATTAAATTGTCACTATACAGACATGAAAACTTCGGCTTTATAAGTTTTACTCGATCTCAGTGAAATAAACTGATGATTTGCGAGATCCATAGCGAAATTCTATATCTTTTGATGTTCGTAACATAATGATTATTGCGGTCTGTGTACCCACTATACAGTATACATCCAAATTATAAACACGACATCTCAGATTTGTTTATTGTTGCGTCAGCTTGTGATTCTATGTACAGATTCTAGTAAAATATAAAACAGATAACTAGGAGTACCCGACTACAAGCCAGCCGTTGCAAACTGTATGTGCAGTTGTTATGCAATTATTCCTTTATCGCACGTGCAGTGATATGGTGGGCAATGGATACTTTAACTGAATTTCCATGTTGCATGTAAACTGGCAACTACGAAACGCATTAATCGCATGCGTCAGATATAAACTCATTCACGTATACAACAAAAGCTAGCTAGACCAATGAAGTACTAACACGCTTGCCCAAAGTTGACCTTTGTCCACCGCTCCCACAGACCATCGACTACGAGGGCTTCCAGTTGTTTATGAACACATACCTGGATGTGGAGGTGCCGGAGGAGTTATGCCGGCATCTCTTCCTGTCCTTTGTACGACGCCCCATGCCCCCCGGCCCCTCGCAGTCCAGCCTGCAGACGTCCTCCTACACCTTCCCCTTTTCCAAACCCAAATCCTTCTCCATCACCCCCGAGCAGAAACTCAAGGAGGTGTACTCCGCACCGCCCGGTTCCAATCAGCGATCCTCCCAGGTAAACCTTAAATTCGAGTACAGTTTTGACCAACAGCGAGGTTACTGTCTGTCTCGATTATTATCGGTAGAAATTATTTACTTTGACATAGAAACGATGATCTAATCCGGTGCAAGCTCTTTCGGTAAACTAAACAGTCGAGCAACTCTGTATGTATAGCAAAAAAATCATTAGCGCTTTTCGAAACTGTATTGCCATAACAATTAATACCGCTATATATAGTGAAGCCTAAAATCCGTCTATGCGCGTAAGGTTATGTTACAAAGTGCTTTTGAATATTGATTTACTTGATAATTTGCTACTTGAACCGCTACCGGTACCCTAAAGTTAGAGCCTCACAATGGCATGTTTTTGAAAACATTTTATGTTAATGATAAGTGATATTGCTATATCACAGCACTGAGTAGTGTACCATGTTATATCAACTTATATACTGTCGAAAATTGCTCGTCAGTCTTCTAAATTCTTCGTTTTTGCAGGGCTCCATCTCGATGCAGTCCCCGCAGGAGGCAGAAGGCAGCGGCAAGTGGCATGAACTGGCCAGTAAGATGCACGGCCTGGCCGAACGACTACAGAGTAACTTCCACCGGGGATCGGTGCAGAGTGGGTCGGATGATGCCCGGATACGGGCCGGCAGTGTGGGCAGTCATCCCTCGGTGACCATCACCCTCCCCGACCAGGAGGTGTCCGCGACGCAGAGTCCGACGAGGAACGCGCATCCGCTCAATAAGAAAACCAGCTCACGACAAAACAGTAAGGCAGTCTTTGTTTATGGTCAAATATCAATTTTGTCACCAGGCTAACAGAAACCTCGTAAAAATGTCAACGATACTAGAATGATTGGTGTACCGGGTGATTCACGGCCGGTATGTAATCGTAGGCCTGGACCATGACCGCCTGATGCTAGAGCATCCCCGACTGAGTCAAGTGCGCCAGTCCATAACGGGTCTCCTGTTTAAAACGCACACCCAGGGTAGCCGGCTGTCCATCTCCAGCTTCCAGCAGACGATCGACATCCACACCGTCAAGGTATGTATGTAGGCAATCCGAGTGGAGAACAATCATATTTATTCTGTTTGGACGAAGATTAATTGACATACATACCTAATCTAGCCTTGCAATAGCTGTACAAGTAAGTATACAGCTACAGTTAATAGTGCGTAAAATCTTCAAAATAATAAACCGACAGATAGTACAGTATAATAAGAAGTTCGTCCGAATCTAATGGTCGCTTACAATTAGACGATAATTATTGTAAAGCCAATGTGAATTAAGATCCGGGTAAATTTGGAATACGTATTGGCAGCTGAAAACAACAACTAAAAAAATGAAAAAAAAATAAAAAAAATTTAAACAACAACCAAGCAGTTAAATAAAAACGTGGATAGAATGTTCTCTATAATCATTGAAAAATGACCACCGAAATGACAGCAAAGATTAACTATGTAAAATTGTTTGGTCGAAATTCGATTAAAACGGAAGCAAAAATCTAGTTACTTAAAGTGTAAATTAGACAAATAATAAATACGGTAAAATACCAATTACCAAACGATTGTAATACGTTGAACCTGGCGATCACATGGCTCTTATCATCCTTGTTGACCTTTCCCCGGTCCTTACCAACATATTACGAATCATACGTGTATGAATCAAGCGGCGATAACAATCGCTTGCAAACCCTATACTTGTATATGACTCGATGTGAATGATTTCATAAGCAGCACACGGCAGTGTACAAATTGAATTAGCCAAGTAAAGTGTCAACAAATTACCATGGGGCGTAAGTGCTTCGCTAATACCCCAATGAGTAGTACAGAGTGTAGACCGGCGCACAAAGTGGTCAAAGACTCAAAGTGAAAAACGGATACATGTAGCGTATATTTGCACAGTTGCCAGGCCCTGAAACTAGCAATTCAATTGGTAGATAATGTGGAAATTAGAATAATCAGCGATTTCTACAAGTAGACACGATTGTTCGGGGGGATCGCGGCCGGGTTATATTGAGGGATATGTCGTCATGGACGGGCAGTGTGTTACGTTTCGTGGCGGGATAGGGTTGCGGGAGTTGTTTGTAGGGAAAGGAGCGGCGCAAGTTTTTGACTTTTTCCCGTTTAAATTTGTGACTAATTCGGATAAGAGCTGGGATATTACCATGGTAGCATCCGGACGAGGCGACGTATGTGTATCTCAACAGGTTTTTATTTTGACGAATTTTCACTCGAAAATAATTTTTAATAGCGTATTTATGAAATATAAAACAAATAATATAAAACATAACTTTTTATATAAAACATGATATTTTATAATAATGTGTAATGTTTATAAATTTATATTTTATTAACTATTTTTTTGGGGAGACTTATTTGCTTCGATTGTCATTTTGAATGTTGATCTCTGATTCAAAATGTCTGAAACAGTGCTTTTGATTAATATTATTTATACTATTATTACGTTGACAGCTTTCGCAGAAAATTTAGAAAACTATGAATCCGTTCTGTAAATAAATCTATAGGTTTAGCGAACGTCAGGCTAATAATTGTTGTGGACAATACTGAAAAGTTTTATATTTATTGTATGTATTTAAGATCCGCTACTTTCTCATCAGTAAACGGTATAAATTGTTTATTCGTTAGATCTGCGATGAAGAAGAACATGTGCGGTGAATCGTTTTCAAAATATACACGATTTTTACAACAGGGTTCTTATTCAGATAAAAACATAGGAAAGAATTATCGAAATGCGCGTATTCCCGAGGCAGTAGTACTAACTAAGCAATTTTATTCGTTTGTTTTATACGTATTATTGCATTGTAAAAGTTCGATAAAAAATACAAACACAAGATGAAATTTATGCAAATATGAAAAGATAATGTATCGGAATTATATGTATTCTTTATCTTTAAAGTATTTGTATTTTAGCTAGCATTTCGTATATTGATTACGTAGATGTAGTATGTTTTTTGTTTGTATGAATTACCTTGTTTTGTTCACATATACTGATCGTATTTTATATTAATAGTAAGTCAATAATTTATTTTTATAGGTATCGCTGAAAGATATCGTATGTTATCTATCACTCCTGGAAGGCGGACGACCGGAAGATAAACTGGAATTTATGTTCCGCCTGTACGATAGCGATGGGAATGGTGTCCTGGATAATCACGAGCTGGAATGTATTGTCAACCAGATGATGACTGTCGCCGAGTATCTCGGATGGGATGTCACCGAATTAAGGCCGGTAAGATTCCGCCGCTGATAAGAAAATTTTTCGTATATTTTTTATTCCTATTTTTTTTTTAATTTTTCAGTTTATTCAGATGAAATCTAGAAAATAATTCCTGTTTGTTTTTCTTATCTATATAAATGTGTTATTTATCGAAAAAATGTACTTGTAACTGAAACGTTTTCGTTGCACACAATCGCAGAAATTTAAGGGTTTTTTATCTTATTTGTATTTTAATTATTTCTTCTATGTTTATCGAGTACCGTATATCCGTTAATAAATATGTATATAATTCAAGAGATACCATACTTATTGGTGGTCCAATTATGAACAATATAAATCGAAAAACTGCAGAAATATTTAATATTTATCTTCATCTTTGTGTGGATGTTGCGTAGATTCTAAAGGAAATGATGGTGGAAATTGATTACGATGGCGACGGATCGGTATCGTTGGACGAGTGGAAACGCGGCGGATTAACCACCATTCCCCTGTTGGTACTACTGGGACTGGATACGGTAAGCATTGGGCGACGTTAATTTAAATAAAATAAAAATAATGGATAACCGCACAGAAAGCCGAAAGAAACTGACGCAAACTGCAAAACAATATAATAATATTTAAAATAAATATTATAATTATGAACCAAATGCTCTACATATATATAAAAAAATATATATATAAATAAATATATAACATATTCATATTATGATATCTAATAATATATAAAAATAAATGCTCTTCATAAATAAATGTTTGTATACAATAAAACTACTGTACATCACATAAAATTAAAATCAGATGCATTTTAAATGTAAAACAAAAATTAAATACAATAAATAAAGTAATACAATTTACACAAAATATATACTGCAATAATCTAAATAAAATAAGAAATGAATGTAAATACAACGAATACCAATAAATGCTGTCTATACCTTTCAACTTTAAAAACTATAAAACTAAAAACTATAAAACTTAAAAACTATAGAAACTATAAAACTTTAGCGGCCGAGTGAAACACGGAAAAATCCACCGCTGAGCGGGCGTAATCGCATAACTCACGCTTGATCGTAATCGCTGAGGCGAAGTATACCGATGACGTGTCGAAAACCGGCTTCCGTCATCATCCTCACAAAGAAACCATTAAACATTCTTTCTGTCTATGAACCCATAGAAAAAAGACAGTACATTCCAAGCAGCAAAACAATACAACAAAAATAAACATACCGATCGCTGAAAACCCGAATAATTCGCCAACCACCGGGAAATCACGCACCGTACGCGGAAAGTACTTACAATTTTTATCCGTCGGTGCCGGCATGCGTTACGCGGTAGTCGGGTGATTTCGTAAACGTCTACTGCGGCGGAATATACGGCATTTGTTTGGGTGTTCTTCGAAGTGTGTGCGGCCATGCCGCCTATGGGCAGATTCGTTCTTTAGGCTGTATAAAAGGGCTTATTAAAGTACGCATACAGTTTCCTGTTGGACGAGATTCTTGGGGGTTTTCGGAGAGTTTTCGCAACCCGTGCCGGTAGTTTTAAAAATGTCCTAGCATGAAGATTCCATATATTTCGTGGATTAATTATTCGATTGAATTTCCATATACAGCCATGCGGATCCGGGTAAGAACACAATCTTGCTTTTTTTAAAATATTTTTTTACGAGCGACTTATCTTAAAAAAGCACTTTTCAGGACATTATTTAATCGATTAATATTAATTCGTGCTAAAAATCATTTTAAAATTTTGTTTAGTGATTCACCAAATAAAAAATAATGTTAAGCGATCGTTTTTTAGTACCCGTTTATATACTTGCTCTGAAATCTTTCAGAGCTGTTTACCGTAAAATGCTCACGAGATTTTCAGAAATTCGGTGTTTTTAAATTGATTGCAATAATTTCCAATATAATTCAGTTCGGTAATAGGCAAATATGTAACATTCATTTTTTATCTAATGAAAAAAATCTTTTACGGGAAACCGCGTTCGCGGTTAAATTACAACTCTTTTACGAAGATTAATGAATGTTTCATTTAATTATAAATCAGTTGGTTTAGAATAATGTCGGTAAAAATTGTTAATCAAATGATTCGAAATAAAGTACTCGTACTTGTACAATTATTTAGGAAAATATTTGGTACAATGCAACTAATCGAAGACAACAATAATGTGAATAAAATTATATATAAAAATACGAAAACCTACTGCCATTCAATTATAATTGTAATTGTAGAAAATAAAATAGAAATATATAATAGAAATAATATAAAGTTCTGTCACAAATTTAACGGGAAAATAAAATGTAAAAAAATAAAATGCAAATAAATTTAATCTAGTAGACCAACATGACGTAGAACCCGCCGGTTTGCACGCTTGAACGGAAATCACCTGAAGAAAAGCCACAAAGTTATTTAACGTCACTTCCCGCCGTGAAACCGTCTATCGCCTTCGTTAGCTTACTTATGTATCACATTCTATTGTCAGTTTACACAAAGTGAAACTGATAAGCGGTTTTCGCAAATTGTGGCCACCCGAGTTAAAAATCACGATAATTACGCGCCGGTACGAAAAATGACAAACCCCCTTGGATTACGAAAAGACTCCCACCCACCCACCGGAGTGCAGTCAATAAATCATATCTAATCAGCAGAAAACGCGATAAGCTGCAAACACCCGGTAGAATGTGTACATAATGCGTTTTAACGTTGCACATCAGTGCAAACAGGATTTAGCAGTGCCTTCGAAACTAGTTTGGGTTGTAAAACTTGGTAGAGTAGATTTTCCACCTTGTGCGCAATTTTTACGGGGGTTTATTAGTCAGTGCCGCTGGTCGGCTGGTAGAAGTTTTTGACATCGGCGTTGACTTTATATGAGGCTTATTTATCGTTCTTTTGCTTGGATTTGTTTTTGGATTTTATAATTGACGTCATAACATGATGTGCTGGAGAATTAGCGCTAGTAGTACGGAAACACTTCCCTATGCGGAATTTTTGGATAGCGAGAAGGAAGTACGTAGAATGGAATTTATTGTGATTTTTTTCATGTTTTTAATTTTGTATATTATTTTGGGAATTATTTGTTTTAGTTTGTTCGGTCAATGGAATTTTATTTCAGATATATATGCTATATTTTCTTTTATACCGGGCAGGTTATTTCACAAATTGATTTCGTTATATTTTGGAATTTATTGTGATTTTTATGTTCTAGATTTTGTGTATTTATTTGTTTTGTTTTGTTAATTTCATTTTGTGTCATATATACACGCTATGTATTCTATTATACCATGCAGTTTATTTCCCCAGTTGACTTCATACTTTTTTAGAATTTTATTTTATAGTTTTTATCATTGTGAGCGATTTTGATATGTCTCATTTTATAGTATGTTTTTTTGCATTATTTGACTGAATTATTAATGTAGATTACGTCCGTTTTGCTTTCATGTTTTTTTCTTTTTTTGCAATGTATAACTTTGATTTGTACAAACAGATTATTTTATCATTATTTTTCTGTGCGATAGTATAAACAACCTGTCATCTCATATGAAATCGCCTAAGGGAGACGTAAACCTTCTCACGCGCTATTCTAATGTCAACCACATTACCAATGCTTATTTTGGTCCAATAAATTACTAATCACACCGCATTTCTCATATGCTCTGTGTACAAAGTATATCCACGAAGAACTCTCTTCTCTCCAACAATACTCCGAAGTCGGCCGTGTTGTTAGTGGCCAGCGTGCGTGTGTTCAGATAGAAATCAGGTTTCTTTGACAGTTATGTTTATTCAGCGTATTCCGCCACTATACCTCGCGTTGAGACTTTGAGCACTTTGTGACAACGGGCCACTGGAAATCTTCCACCTGCTCCACAACTTTTGCGTCGGACACTGCCGCGCGCGCGCGTCATCACTATTCACTCCACTTATGTAAATGCAACACGACATTCACAAAGTACACTGACAGGGCCCTGATCACGTTAGCAAACCTTGACCTTCAACCCTGTGACAAATGTGCTAGATCTGCAGAAATGACTGAATACGGAGGGTTCGTAGACTCCCTGTTACAGATGCTCGATACTGCGTAGAAAGTACAGGGAGCACGTGAAAGAGATTGCCAGTGGATTCGGTTCCTAAATGCGGCGGTTTACCAGACTTTCCTGGTTCGAAAATGGTCAGACATGTTTTCTATACAGGGAGCAACATGATATCATACCATCAAAACACTTCGCACAGTATTTCCCACCTTGTTTTTAAATGCGGTTTCGAGCCAAGTATCGCCGTATGGTGTAAGCGAAAGTTATTTAGTTATACAGGGAATCATGCAAAATTGATATTGGAAAATTTTGTTTCACGCCAAGTGGCAGTAGCTTTCTGAATTACTGATAGCGTGGTATACTGGTAAAGAAACAGGGAAACGTTGTCAGTGGCTAACGCATGTCTGATTCAATTTGCAGAACGTCAAAGAGGATGGCGTGCACGGCTGGCGTCTGAAGCACTTTAGCAAGCCCGCCTACTGCAATCTGTGTCTGACAATGCTGGTCGGTCTGGGCAAACAAGGTCTCTGCTGTACATTCTGCAAGTACACCGTTCACGAGCGATGTGCTGCGCGTGCCCCATCCAACTGCATCTCCACCTACGTGAAGAGCAAGAAGATGGCCAACGAAATGCTCCACCACTGGGTCGAAGGCAATTGTCCCGATAAGTGTGCACGGTGTCGGAAGAATGTGAAAACCTACAACGGCATCACGGGTCTGCATTGTCGCTGGTGTCAGATCACCCTGCATAACAAGTGCGCCGCACT
>JAQGAU010000169.1:0-36475 GCA_034698045.1 Paramacrobiotus richtersi
AGCAAGCAATGACAAAACTATTCAAAATTAAAGTCATATGGCTTGAAGCGCGCCTTGAAGGCGGCAGCGTTGGCTTCCTCTTCCGGCCGACTGCTGGCACACTCCCGCCACTCCACCTTGTCCGGCACGTTCAACAGCGCCCGCCCCGCCAACACGTCCCTACAATCATACCGAATTCACCCAGTTTTAATCCAAGATATTTTTTCAATAATTGTTTACAATATTTTTTATAATAATTGTTTTATTTTTTTAATTTAACCGTTTAATGCAGATTTTAATATTTTGGTTTATCTTTAATTAAAATTTCTGGCTTCTTGCAAGGTTTTTGAACAAAAAAACGTGTTTCGTTATACAAAAAAGCACTTACCGGCCAAACTGCAGCGGAAAGCCCTTCTTGTCGATTTTGTAAAACAGTTTGCTCCCGTTATCCATCTCCACATAGAAGAAGGTCATTCCCGGTTTCATTATCTACACAAAAATCACGATTTATGTGACAATCAACAGATAATTAAAACATTCACTGAACAAGCAAAAAGCAATACCAACAGTTGCATATTAAATTAACTGAACATTCCATAAATAATAACGGTTAATCAATCATTTTAATTAAAGAATTGTATTTATGAACTCTGAAATTAACTGCAGTACATTTTTAATAATCAAAGAAATAAATAACTACAAATTAAAACGAAAAACAAATAAAAATATGAACAGCTGGCGAATAAACTGCGCTTCATAAAATAAGGTTTAGCAAATTAATCAGATTAATTATGTAAAAACAGAGATAAAAATAAGAAAAAGTGTCGAATAAATGTCGGAAATTAACGAAAACAAAATTAAGTAAACCAATCAGAACGAATTCTAATAATCAAAAAGAATCAAAAGAATCAAAAATGAAAACCGTTGCCGAATAAACACCAAACTAACAAAATTAAGTCAATTAATCATTATAGATAAAAATGACGCCAAAACGAAATAAAAACTTGGTTTCAAAAGATTGCACTATTCCCGCCCTCACCTGTCGGAGGTCGGAGCGCGCAGGGATCTCGGTCAATTTCAACTGGACTTCCTCGGCCCGCTGGAGGAAGAGCTCCTTAATCCGCTCCGGGGGGCAGCGCGGCACCGGGACGGCCTGCAGTTGCATGTGCTTGGACTTGTAGTTGCGCTCGAAGAAGACGGTGGAGCGGTCCTGCGCGGCGAAAAAGCGGATCAACGCCGACTTGTAGCGCTGCAATTCATCGGCCGCCGCGTTGTCCAGCTCCGGGGTGGAGCGGACGTGGGTGATCGGGAGGATGAGGACGTGGTCGGGACAGAGGCCGCCTTTGGCCAGCGCCATGTATGTCTGCACAATAATACGCCATTAACTCTGATGTGTTCATCACCATTGTTCTGCTCATTATCACATCAGAATTTTCTGTTGAAATTTTGTCGATGTTATTCAGTTGTTATTTTTACAAATTTAATTGATTTATATATTTAACATATTTTACTGAATTAAAATGTTTTTTAATTTAAAACTTACAATGATGTTTTCGACAGCGGCGATTGACATTTCCCGCCATTATTTTTCAATGAGAAGGAGATTTTGCTCTCAGTTTCTTTCGTTGTTTTTAATAACTCTGTTTTCTAAAAAAACTTTTTTCAGTGGATAAAGATCGAATACGAATCATTTTGTAACGTTGTACAGCAATAACAAGAATTTTCTGAGACTGGTCTTCAATTACAGTGACTGGAGGAAACTGGCTGGCGAAAACGTTATAAAAATATAAAAAGACTGTATAAAAATTCTAACGTACACCGGAAGAGCATCTTTACATAATTATGTACCAAAAACTTGAAAACAAAAAAAAATATTTTGCCAGTTAATTTCAGGAGATAACAAACAAAAAAGCGAAAAAAAACCATAAAAAACGAAATGCTTTTTTCGACAGAATTTCAACTGCCCAAGCACAATATAAACCAGCAACGCACCTGCAACCCAACACTGACCACCAAATGTTTCTCCACTTCCGGTGAACTGAGACAGAACCAGCAGGACGCCGCCTCCTCTTCTGCAACAAATCACCCCATTATCTCCGTCCATCATTCCCACATTCACCAGCCTTACGCTGATCCCCTTGGCGGCGTTCTCGCTTCCCGCCGCGCTCCCCAAAATCTCCCCTCCGCTTGTCCGGACGCGCCGGTCCCGATAGCACATCGTAGAAGTACTGCCGACTGACCGCGTCCTCGGCCTTCTCCTTTTTGGTCAATATGGGCGGACCGGCGAACGGACAGGGCGTGCTCTGTGGTGGCTGCTTCCGGAGTTCTTGTAGGGTGATCTTGGCCATGGGGATTATGTTGAAGGCGTAGAGAAACTGTTAAAATAGGCAGAAACTGTCAGGACTTTATTCAGCATTGTTTAGTCAGTTCAAACATTTTATTTCGATGTTTCCTTTTGAAGTCATTTACGTGGTTATTTACTTGCTTTATTATAACCTATTTTTTGTTATCATTATATTTTTATTTATTTATCTAGGCGTCGTCTTTAGTCAATCCTTTTTTCCATAAATCAAAATAAAAATGTTTACGTGTTTTTATAATCAATTTTTTATTTTATCTCATCATCATTATATTTTCTATTTTTTTTATTTATCTAGGCGTCATCTGTAGTCAGCCTTTTTTTCCATAAATACAAATAAAAATGTTTACGTGTTTTTATAACCTATTTTTTATTTTTGTCTCATCATCATTATATTTTTACTTTTATTTATTTATCTAGCCGTCATCTTTATTCAAGCTTTTTTCCATAAATTAAAATAAAAATGTTTACGCTCTTTTTTATTTTTCGAACTGCTTAGAAACAAAAGTACGTTAATTTTCCAACAGTGAATTTCAAAAGGGCTTTTAGTGATCAAGAAAACGGTGTTTTGCACAAGTCTGTTCCACGTACCCGTTGGTTCCGTTGTGATGCGGCGCTGCCCAGACCAATGAAGCGCGTAACATGAACGGCCGTCTCGGCGAGGACTTGGTGGTTACGGTAGGGTACACGCTCGTAGAAGGTGTCGGCCAGGGCGGCCAGATGGTAGCGGGGTTTAATGGTCTGCGCCAGCTGGGCGATCAACGACGATCCGGTGTTTAGCGAGTCCACACTCTACGACAAGCACCACGTGCGTCAAAACGTCTCTCATCACATTTGCATGCAGTCAAAATTTCATGGATTAGTTTCCTCACTCACAACAAGTACAAAATGATTAAATGTCATTTAAAAATAAAAACTGTCTGAGATTAATCTAAAAATATACACCACAAAATTCAATTAAATAAAACTTAGTTAACAATTAAAATGTAAAAAAACTGGAAAAATGAAAGATTTATTGGGATGATTGACGTACCGTATCGCCGGTGCCCTTCTCGACGCCGGCCGGCCACTGGGACGTCAAGAGGAGATCCAGCCCCTGACAGCTGTTCCCGCCGGCCAACGCCACCACCTCCTCCACCGTCGACAACGTGAACATGCTCTCGCCGCTTGCTTGCCCTTCTTTCGCCTCCTTGCCGCTCAGGTAGGCCACTTTCAGGCCGGAGCTGAACGTGAAGATGCCTCGCCGCCCTACCGTACACAATCAACGCCAAAACGTTATCATTCTGCAGAAAAATATTATACTGTATTTCATAATTGAAAAGCATGAATAAAAGGATAGATTAATTAGTTACTTCATCACTAACATGTACGTATTCAGTAAATAGTATATTTAGAAAAATATTATGTAAATTCCACGAAATTATTACAGCGACCGATCGGGATGGAAAAGTAAACAACTTACCGATTTATTTCAACACATAACCAGATTAAAAAAAATTTCCTGTTATCAACACCCAATAAATAAGAGATAAATTTAACACACACAAAAATATTCAATAAAAAATTCCAACAAAAAATAAACTGAAATTCCAGAGTGAGGAGAGAAAAGACTTTTAAAAACAATATTTCATTATTTCTGGGTAATATCATACGGACCCAGATAGGTGAGATTAGGCGCCAGATCACCGCCGTCCTGCTGCCGGTAGAGCGCGGCATGCTCGGGGAATGTGGGACCGAGGATGTAAGTCGGCACGGTCACTGCAAAGTGGAAGAAAAAATAATACAAAAATAATCCAAATTAAAATCAAAAAAATCATCCCGATAACTGAGGAGAAAATAGTTTTTTTCCGATATTAATTTTAAAATATTCGAAAATATAAAGACAGCAAATGTACTGCAAGCGAACACGTCAGTAGTCCAATTTATCAATAAAAAACAGCAAGAAAAGTCTCAAGAGTCAAGTAACAAGTAACAAGGAACTGCTTACACTGCACTTTGCGTTCCTGGACACCCGCCCACTGACTGTTGTCATCCCCGAAGAAGTTCCCCACGCAGAATACCATCTACGACAGTCAGACGTTGTAATGCGCACGGTCGAACACGTATTTGCGGGAAACCCGCAAAACTGCGAGAGTTTCCGTTGGCGCACCTCGAAGGGCCCATTCTTCTTGTGCAGAGCGTTGATCTTGGAGAAGACACTCTCGAAGCGCCCGTCCACATCCCCGATCACCAATCTGCCAGCAAACAGAGCGAAGTAAACAAAAGACATAAAAATACCAGCTAAAAAACACTAGTGGCATGTTCGCAGCGTCCAGCGATTTGGGACGATTTAATTCCTCACATTTTCAGATTTCCCGACATGTTTCGATGAGGGACACAACAATCAGATACAGACTCATCGGAGTACGGCCAAAAGTGACAATCACGTATATATAGATATATATAAAGGTGGATTCCACAGAATGTAGGATCAAACAAGGAAAACAGCTCAAAAACCACGCAAAAGAGTGAAAAGACTGAAAAGAAACGAGAAAATAATGACTAATTAATGTTGTAAAAGTACCGTACAGAGTGGGTAGCGAGTTGAACCCCGCACCCAGGTTATTCGCCTGCACGGCTGTAGAGGTAAAAAAAATTACTGGCAGCAGTGAACAGACATTATTGCTAGCCTGTTCGAGTTTTTTTAATTACCTTCATCTTTATACGTCAAGGAGAAGCACGGGACCACGACACTAAAGATGTAGAAATCGGACATTTAAAAGAATAATAATAATTCTAGTGCACGGCCGGCCCACTTGGAAATTTCACTTCCGGCCCCCATTAATAAGCCTAGCCACATCGCAGCCACTGGTCGCAGGCCAGCAAGAAAGAGCACCCAGTCACTCTTGATATTCAATTCTAGAATTTTTCGGATTTGTTTCCCACTTGCAGAAATTTTTCGTTTCTAAACTTTCCTTTCTTGGATTGCGTACATTTGTTTCGATACTTCTGTATGGCTTTAGTGGATAGTGTTACTGATCGTGCAACAAGCGACGAATGTGGAATGCGTGATATCGCGGCCGAGCTCAAACTAGAAATCTGCAGTTATCTGGATGTCCACGACCAGCAAGCCATGAGGAAGTAATAAGCGAGCAGCTGCATCCTCAAATGTTCAGAAAGATAGATATGTAATGATGATAACATTGGACCAAATAACAGTACTTCTACAAATACGAAATCGTACAGATCTCGTGGGCAAACGGTCTTTTGCTTGACTATTTTCAGGGTGTGCAAATCGTGGAGATCAACGTTAACGCTATCCCAGGTGGTTTTGTCCAAATATCTGTACACATACGTTGCCGTGGATGCCTCCAAACTGTCCGAACAGCCCGAAAATCAGGAGAAAAATCGTAATGCACCCCTGTCTGCCGAGCAAAACCAGCTTCGTGGGACGGTGTCCGACAGCCTTCTGGAACATGCGCTGAACACTCACGTGCAGAAGAAGACGAAGGTATTGGTTATTCGACACGTGGATTTTTATCAGAAGAAGCTTGCAATTGTGGCCCGAGTTATCAAGCAAAAGGAGACCGACCTCATCCAGCTCATTTTCCAGGATGGCGAGATGCAGGACCCGTTTGACTACCGTTGGGTGTGCGCGGCTCCAGTACATCGAATCGATATCAGAATGCGGCTGCTCCCTGACACTCCTGCCGCAGTCACGTTCACACGGAAACTTGTTTTGAAGAACTACACAATAAGGAACATTCTACGTGGGGTTTTCACGTCCGACTTTGATCTGCCACCGTTCGGCATGCCTTGCTGTCATCCGATCCACGCCCGACTGGCTGCCGGAAATACACTCAAGAAACTGCCGATTGTTCTGCCCCGGTTCGAACTGGACTGCAGCCAGCCGCTCCATCAGCTGTATCGGTCGTTCCTGATGGCGGTGGAGGCCCAGTGCCCGCCAGTGACTCCCAAGGTGCGGGAGGATGTCGCGCAGTTGTGCAGCTTTTGGGCTACCTGCCAGGCCGATCCGGACCAGTGGGTGGTACTGGCCCTTCTGCTCAACT
The DNA here is from genome assembly GCA_034698045.1 of Paramacrobiotus richtersi. Taxonomy (NCBI): domain Eukaryota; kingdom Metazoa; phylum Tardigrada; class Eutardigrada; order Parachela; family Macrobiotidae; genus Paramacrobiotus; species Paramacrobiotus richtersi. Next base: position 6,388 of record JAQGAU010000169.1, read on the forward strand.
GGTAAAATGGGTAGAAACTACGTGCGGTTCTTTATTATTGCGGTTCTTTATTATTATTATTTTTATTATACCATACTACAGTAGCCAAACTCTTCAGAAGCGAAATGTCTAGATTTTTTGAATTTTGTAACAATTCGCGTACTGTATTCATTTCAGCTTAAGCGCCGACCGCCACATCAAGTATATTGGAGCACTGCGCCAGTTGGATCAGCTGACCTTGAACAAACTGACCATGGAAGTCTTACATCGCCTGTACTGCCTTCCTCCCGATGGTGTAGTGTATCAGCGGCAGGTAGACACCGAATGTGATGATGAGGACCCGGTATACTATGGTAATGAGTGGTGAGGATCTACTGGTACAACATTGTGGGTCAGTTGTCTAAGGTCGGATTTGTTGGATGACATGGCTTGGACTGTCGTTGGACACGCAATTTTGTACAACCTTCCTGTTTGTATTACTGTAACTTTCGGCATTCGCAACTTGACCGGTTAATTGGCACTATGCAGCGCAGAACGCACTTTTGATTATCAGACGCCGTGAATTTACAGAGTTTTTTTGGTGTTGGAGGTTTTGCATCGCAGATGTTTGTGGATTAAAAATATTTAGCTAATTTCCGGAATGTATTACGCACAAAAAGAGAGCTGCTACATATAAGCAGCCGGAAACGCGGCTTTTTACATCGTACAGTTGATGTGCGCGTGGGAGAAAAAACTTTCCACACTGCACGAACGATTGACCGTTATAAATATAAGCAGATTTCACTATGGCTGCCTGCATTTTGTGCCTTACCATGCATACTTCGAAGTATCGTTTTTGCTACATTTGACGTACGCATCTGGTGATTTACCGGGATTTCTTATATAAGCTGGAGTTTCTTGTTAATTGTTCCCTTTGTAAATACGGTGTGAGCTATAAGCTGGCCGGAAGTAGTTATACACAGTACATTTCAACACTCCATTTACTATAGTTTAGTTTAGTTTAGTTTTTCAAAAAAAGACAAACCCGTGGCACTCGTAGTCTGGTCGTTAACATGGATAGAAAAACAAGAAAAATGTAGAATTTAGTCAGAAAGAAGATTTTCACACTTGACACGAGACAGAAAAGTTTTAACCGTGCCACATTCCAAAACATTTTCACTTCGTTTCATGATGTTGGTAAGAGGTCTTTTATCCTCATCGCCAGGGTTGTCTTTCCAATGCTCCTTTTCGCTGTGACATCAGTTCGCTGTTTCCGGCGGATTTCGTACCGTGTGTTGGTATCCTTGAACGGGGTCAGCTGTTCCATGTAAGTCGGCACGTTGATGGTGTATACAGCTCAGGGACCGTGAACAAGAGCAACAAACAAAAAATATTGAAATATTGAACGTGCACTGGTCAAGACATAGTCGATCGAAAATACGATCATTATAATTTACCCGATCAAGTTCATTTCCGGCTGTCCATAATATGCTCTTCTGCTATTTCGATTTTCTTTATTATTTTGTTGTATGTCTTATATTCTGTTTTATATTTTTATTCTTTTATTCTGTGTTCTATTTCGTATCCTGTCTTATTTTTTACTGTTTTATTGAATGTCTTGTTCTATTTTATATTCAGTTTTATATTTTTATCATTTTATTTTGTGTTCTATTTCATATCCTGTTTTGTTTTTTTCTTATTTTGTTTTATTTTCTGTTTTGTATGTTTTATTATTTTATGTTATTTTGTGTTTTATCTGTGTGTAGCGTTTTTACGTTGTATATACGGTATTGAGTGTATTCCGCTGTAATATTCAGGTAAAATCCGTAATACAGAAATTCAGAACTGAACGAGCTGGAACAACGTCGTGCTAAACTCCATGACGCCGGCTAGAGCAGCGCGACAGGTACAACGGGGGAACCGGGCTGATTGTGTTTCGTTGAGCTGAACCGGAATTTAGGTGGAGCTGCGAACCGACATCCATGACCGGTTTTTGTGCGCAAAAAATTGACAGTTGTCCGCTGGCTTTCTTCCGCGCCGATCATGTCAAATCATGTAATCTTAGGCGGATTTTCGTATGGTGACCATTGTGGGCATCCGCGTTTCTAATGGACATCCTCTTTGATAAGTATTCTTCTACTGAAGTTTTTGCTGTGTGGAATTGTGTTTTTGTGACACACTACGCACGGTGGGAATACCTCGAAATACACGAAAGACGGCATTTCCGTCTGCATAGTGTTGTACCCATTTGTAAAATTCATTAGATTTTCCGCACAGAATGCAACACTTCCAATACAAACATTCGCATATCCCATCGTAAATAAATCTTAAAACAGAGATCGGAAAAACTGAGCAAAATGCGAAAGCAACGATAACACCGAATCTATCATAACCGAACGTCATGTGTACAATACAAAAAGTGCCGATTAAAATCATAAATAAGTGTCAAAACAGAGATGAGAAATCGATCAATAAATGAATAAACAATCTCCCCGATAATCTGACCGGAAACGCAGCACCGAACCCATGGCCATATGAACAGCGAGAACACCACAAAATCACCCGATCAAGGGCCACTTTCGGACACGTTGGAGATTCTTGCAGTCGCAGGCAGGCAACCTAAATGGTACGTGAGATCAGTGGCTCGATACTCACTGGCTGGACGCCCAGTGGCTCGCTCAGTGGCTCGGTGATCAGTGGGTCGGCTGGCACGGGGGGCAGACAGTAGATGCGATGCAGGAGCTCCGTGGTCAGTGTGTTGAACGTCAGTGGATCCAGCTGGCGCAGCGCGGCCACATCCACCGCGAACGTTTCCTCCAGCACCGGCACACCTTCGTTCAAGCTAGACAAGGAACAGAATATGTATGACAGCCGCTATATTGTCTGCATTTTGAAGGACATATTCGCAGTCTAACTGGGATCAACATAGTAGTCATTTGCCATCCATTAATATTACCTTTTGATGATCGTGCCAATTGTCCGCCACTGGTCATCTTCGGCATCTTCACTGTGAATCCACGAGTTGTACAGCTGCACGACATCCTCCCGCACCTCGGGGCTCACTTCCGGACAGCTGGCATCCAACGCCATAATGAAGGACCGATAGTGCTCCGTGAGCGGCTGGCTGCGATCGAACACATGGCGGTGCAGGACAGTCGGCAGTTTCTTCCTCATCTTACCGCCGTCCCACCCATGGTCCGCCGTGTAACCATAAGCTGTGTCCCTATTCAACCACAAATCCACCCCGAAACCCAGAACATTGTGGATCATGTAATTGTCCAGTATCAGCTTCCGAGTGGTCGGGATCAGACAATACAGCGCGTTGTCATACAATTGCGGATCCAACCAGTAGCGGGCAGCGGTCCCACTCTCTCCCAGTCCCGCCACCACACAATCCTGCAGAATCAGCTGGATGAGATTGGCCTGTTTGTCCTGGATCACTTTGGCCATAACACCACACTCCGTTGACTGAAAATACCCGTTGCGCACCACCAGCAGCTTGGTGTTCTTGTGTAGATGCAGATTCAACGCGTGTTCCAGACGACGTGCGCCGAGCCATGTGTAATAATAATACCTGTCCATAGTGGGCTCTTCATCACAGTACTCGGCTTGATGCTTGCCCGGGATGGAAAGGCTGGGCATTTTCGAGGCATCCATGTCGACGTATCGGGACAAAAACACGCTGGACAGATCAGATCGCCACCGCTTGCACACCCTAAAAAACAATATATGGAATCAAATAAGAAAATATGGAATTAACTAAAAAAATATGGAATCAAACAAGAAAAATACGGAAGTAAATTAAAAAAATGGAATCAAATAAGAAAAATATGGACTTAAATAAAAAAAATATGGAATCAAATAAGAAAATTACAGAATCAAAGAAAAAATTATGAAATTAAATAAAAAAATAAGAAATTAAATGGAAACAATGTGGAATTAAATAAGAATGCTTTCAGAAAGCATTTGTCATTATTCCATTGAATGCCATCCGCCAAATTGTAGCACCACGTGCAAACAGTGCCCCGTTTAAGGGGCAGGGCGCGGAGGGTATGGCCGATTATTCTTGGTGAATTTCTGCTACGGGGATCGTCAAAATGCGACCCAGTACTCAGTACTGAGTACTGCCTCCTGGAGTACGGCGAACCCCGTCTCTCCGAAACGGCGACCCAAGGCTCGATTCGCGTAAGATTCCATCTGAACTCGCAGATCTGAACTATGCTTGCAGTTAGCCCAGCGATGCTGGCGCTTTCGCTGATCACTTACTTCCTCATGGCCTGTTGATCGTGGACCTCCAAATAACTGCAGATTTCCAATTTGAGCTCGGCCGCGAGATCGTTCATCCCATATTCGTCACTGGAGGAATCACTAACAGTATCGACGGAGGACATATTGTGGGGGCTTGCTGATCTAATCAAAAATACACCAAAATCTGGGAAAAGTCGAAATTAATGCAACAAGTGGCTCAAGAGTCAAGAGCAGCTTGAAAACTGCATTAATAATTTTTCCTGCCTCTGCTTGCACAGGCGACGTGGCGAGGCTTATTGTTAGGGGGTGACAGGTTAACCTTTGATGTCTGATATTCTCACAGCTGGCGCTTCTTGCTTCCGCCTTGGTATGCGATGTTGCAAGTTGAACAGACACACTACAAGTACAGCCGAATAACTTGGAGGCACAACTATCAAAATCGTCACACTTGTGATTTTTCTGATCGTTAGTTCATAATAGCGTGATCGTTTTATGTTGATATAATTGTTAATTCACGATCGATCTGTTGGATTTCCAACAAAGGATCGTTGTTGAAGATTGTGATCGGTGCAGGTGCGATGGCTGGTTCGGACGCGAGTATTGTGGATTTTTTGCTGATCGCAGGAACCTCAAAGTATCCTTGTATTCGTTCGGTATGTCTGCAGCGTTTTATCGCTGGCATATGGTTGATAGCGGGAGAAGCGAACCGGATGGAGACTGCGGAACATCCCCGAGCCGGAGAGCATCAGCGACCACATGTATCGCATGGCGCTCTGCTCCACGCTCATACAGGATCCCGTTCTAAGGCGTTCTTGACAAAAATAGGTACGGATTTCCGATTTCCTTTCACTTTCGAAACGCATAGTCCGTTTTATTTACTGGAAAATTCAGAGTTAAATTACTGTTTTAATTGAACTTTATTCCCCTTAAATCTAATTTCTCCATTATTGATTACAATTATTATTATAATATTATTATTTGTAAGTTTTATGGTATTAATTTTGATGAATAATGAATTTACGTGGGCCTTGGTTTGCGTTTTCTGTCGGTGTGTACTAAATTAATTTATATCTAGTTGATTTTTCTCAAGAATATGCGTTTTCGTATGATTTTACAGTGTATGAATTTGTTGTAATATTTTTCCTGGTTCATCGTGAAATAAATTGTAAAGTTCTCTGCTGCTGAAACAATAGGTGCATCAAGATGTCGTTGGTTCATGATATTAGCGAGGCGCTCGTGGGCGATATTACTCCGCACTGCGGGATCTCCGTGGAAGACAAACACCAACGGGAAAAGGTATTTCCAGAGCTACTCGAAATCGTGTTTCCTATCTGACCCGTTCGCTTTTTTTCTGGCGCTTTTTTTTGTTATCGAATGTTTGATCGTATTGCATACAAATAAAACAATATAATATTATTACTAATAATAATATTAATATTAAAACTATATAATATTAGTATATAAATTTTAAAAAAATAAAAATAAATGAATAAGTCACTAACTATTTGCGTGCCAATAAAAGCTACAAAAAAATGAAACGAAATTTTCTCGAGCAGATGGTTTTCTATTTGGGCATTGCTTTGCAAGTTTCACGTGCAATATGGTTGTAGGAAGCTATGGAGACCATGTGCTCGAAACTGTCGCCCAATATTGCCACGGAAATCATGCAGCTGTACGTGGTATGTGCTCTCCACAACACAAGTGTTTTGACATTCTTCTGACCATTTTTTCCGGTCGAATTTATTGTTGTCAGATGGCTGAACGGGGAAAGCTAAACAAATTAAAACAAATGAAAAATAAATCTAGAAATTAAAGAGAAAAATAACTGAAAATAAAAATGATTAATTTGGAAATAAACTAAAAAAATAGGAAATCGGGAAAATTAAACTAATAATGTACATAAAAAATTATAAATCTGGAAAGTGAAATAAAAAGATCAGTAATGAAAATAAGTCTACATGAAAATACAAATTTAGTGGTTGAATAAATTATAAATATACTAATTTGGAGAGGAAAAATTGGAAAATATTTTGGTAGATTGAAAAAATAAATTCAAAATATTCGATAAATGTACAAATAACCGGTTATTGTGTAGCGGACTTGTGTGTAGGATTACGAAGAGCAGCGGAGTCCCGAAGCGCAGACGGTGAAGGATTTGGATCGGTTCGAGATGGTGCTGCAGGCGTACGAGTACGAAGATCACCAGCGCCGCCCGGACAATCCCAAATATTTGCAAGATTTTTTCCAGAGTGTCCAAGGTATTTCAAAACAGCTAAGAATTACCGTATCAACTGCATCATATCATTTTTGAAAAAACATTCCGTAAAAATATATTGCATGATAATCAACTTCTTTGACAATACGGTCAAGATTTTTACAAATTAAAATGTTGGTGTAAAAAAACCAAAAGATCGCAAAAATAAACGACGACGGCTGTTTGAGCTGGTGAAATGTGACGCAGGTAAATTAGTGATTACAATTTACCGGTGAATTTCATTTCCAGATATTCTGCTTTATATTTCATGTACTGTTTTCTTATTTCGTTTTTTTTTTATTTAGGCTTTCTTATTAATTGTAATTTTATAATTGTTTGAGGTTTATGTTCTTAGCTCTTCTTGTATTTTATGTCTAAATTTCATATTTATTTTATATTGAACGTTACATATATTTATTCGGTTATATTATTCAGGTAAAATCCGGAATACAGAAATTCAAAACTGGATGAGCGAGCTGGAACAACGGCGTGCGAAACTACACGATGGCAATGCGACAAATACGACGGAAAACCCGAGCTGATTGTTTCGTTAAGCTGAACCGGTATTTGCATGGAGCTGCGACCGGAGCGAACCGACACCCTTCGAAATGCGCCGGTTTTCCTGCGCAGGAAATTGACGGTTATGATATGTCCGAGTGGCTTTTTTGTCCGCGCCGATGATGTCAAAATGATGTAATCTTACGCGGATTTTTCACAGTTTTGTTTCGGGAAAAAATTAGCCAAAATCAATGGTGAAATAATTAATTACAAATAATTGGACAAATCAAAATGGTGAATCTGTTATGAGAAATGATGTCCAGTGTTAAGTGCTGAAGAACAATGTCAAGAGCCTCAGGGGGAGGTGTTCAACAACGTCATGCAATAAAAAACGCGAAAATTAGTTTCGCTCTTCGATCAGAGAATGAACGAAATTGGCAGATTCCCCGCGGACACAGACTAGTCGATCAAGTGATTATGTAAATTGAATCACTGTCACCTGGTAGACTGGGACGAAAATATTACAAATCGGTTATTTATCTCTTTTCGTGATTGATTTTGGCAGAATTTACCGGATTGTCAGATTGCATGATGATTCGGTGTGATTGTGTCGTGGAGCGCATTTCGAACAAAAGCATATAAAATAAATTTAATAAAAACTCGTTTTACTGCATCGAATATCTGATAAAAATTTTTACCGAAAATCACAAACGACTGGCCATCGAAAAAAGGATCAGAATCGTGCAGAACAGTCCAGGAATAAAAAGACTAAAACACACAGTTCCCGAGTAAAACGATGACGGACTGTACATAAAATGAGCAAATAAAAACCGGTCATAGAAAAACTGGGCAAAACATCGACTTGTGCGATCAAATGTCAAATAATCATTTCAATGAACAAAACACGTCAGCCAAGGTAAAACCTGTTAACCCGGCAGTCCGTCACTAAGGAAGTACAGGAATGCGTGGACGGACGCCATATGAATCGTCGACAGCCAGGGTGAGAATCAGTACTGGCAGATGATGTAGCAGGCGTGGACGATTCCCGGGATAAATCCCAAGATTGTCAGGAGGATGTTGATGGCCAGATCCTTGTTGCAGCCGCGCTCCGGGAAAAACACCGAGCGGGAAAAAAGGAACATCGAAAAGGCAACAGTTGAAGGTATGAGAATCAGTAGAGGCAGATGATGTAACAGGGGGGGGGACAATTCACGGGATAAATCCGACCATGCCCAAGACAATACATCCTTGTTGCAGCCGCACTCCAGAAAAACACCCAACGAGGGCAAAATGAAAGCAAGGAACACGAAAAAAAGAACAGGAGAAAACGGGATAATCAGTACTGGCAGATGATGTAGCAGGCGTGGACGATTCCCGGGATAAATCCCAAGATTGTCAGGGGATTATTGAGGGCCAGATCCGACGCTGACATCGTCCGGCCGGGCGGCGCAGGAGCAGTGGCCGGTGTCGGACGGGATGTTGGCCAGGCAGGTACCGCACAACTTTTCGCCATACTCGGCACCCACTTCTTCCTTCTTGGTCTCATCGGCCACCGCCCAATCCCCCAGAATCTCCTTCTCTGGTTCTACAATGGACAAGACAATTTCATTAAATAATTTCACTACGATTACCCGCGTATCATAATCCATAAACATCAATCTTATGTTTTTCGCTAAGCCGGTTTGAACGTAGCTGCGCCCTGCTGGTACGAATGGGCTGCCCAACCGAGCACACTGGGCCTTGTTATCTCGAGAAAACAGTAAAACATTGTAATTTCTGTAACCGATTTAATTTTTGAAAAAAGTAGCCAGTAATTCAACATTCAAAGTCGATAATTATAGAAAAGTAACAATGAATATTGCAAAATAATAAAGCATTTTGTTAAAAAATCAAAAAATACAATTTCAGTTAAAAAAAGTTAACAAAAAATATAGTGAATAATTACGTGGAAAAAATATAAAAAAATCTGTTACACAATCAAGGAACAATACGATGAATATTCAAAAAACTTTTAAAAAAAATAAGAAACAATAAATGAATATGGAAAAAAATTAACAAAATAATACGAATGGTTCCGAATATGGTCTGCCGAACGACAGTCTACACTGTCCTTTGTAAAGAGCTTCTTACCATCCGTGAAGCAAGGCGTGTCGGGATGGGGGGCATTCTTACACGCGGACCAGAATGGATGATCACAGGTGCGACACTGCACCTTCCGCGGCATACCCGGCTCCATGTCCATCGGCATGCCGCACTCCTTACGCGGACACCACACATACGACTCATTCGCCGTCAGATCACAGTAGCGTCGGAACACGTCACGGTCCACCAGCGTACGCAACTGAAAATCGACCACAATTCAAGTTATATTTCAAATACACACAGTACTAAAACATAACAACAATGTCAATTAATTTAAAAAAAACTGAACAACAACTCACATCACCAAATCAAATTATAGTTCAAATACATATAGTACTAAAATATAATAATAATTCAAGAATAATTAATAACCATTCGAAGAAAAGTACCAATAAAATAAAGAGATAAATTATACTAATTTATTTCGCATCTTTGATCACAAGATGAAAAGTATCACTTACCAATGCCTCCTCCACTGCAGTCTTGCAATGCTTAAACGGGCACGTAAACTCCATCACCGCCTCCTTGATCTTGATGCTCAAATCCTCTCCGACACAAGCGCGACAAAAATAATGCCCACACTCGTTAAAGATCACAGCCGCCATCGCCGGCCGATGACCAGAGCACATCTCGCAGACAAACGCGCGACCAACATCCAACCCGACACTCTGGCAGGCGTCCACCTTGACGGCATGATCGCGGAACAGCGGGACCATGGTGCGGGGCTCGGGGATAACGATGAGATGGCTGGCGGGTATGGCGAGCCGATCCGCCGGGATGTCCGGCGCCACGTAGAACAAGCGGCGACGGTCCAGGATGTCCAGCGTCTTCACTGCCATCTTCTCCAGCCATTCCACCGTCTTCACCACCGAATACTCCTGATCGACGTATTGGCGCTGAAGATCCATGGTCAACAGCTTAAACTGCAAATGAATTTGTTCGTCACAAGATAATTCACAATTTTTAACAATATACTTGTAATCAGAAACAACAAATTCCAAAATATAACAAAATAAATGTCTGAAACATATCAACCAGAAAACAAAAATTATATAAAAAAATTTCACAAATTTTTTCAAGAATCTCGTAGCATCTTAACAAGAATAAAACTCGTGAAAACATTTCAAAAGAAATGTAAGAAAAAATAGAGAAAATCATTCAAAAAACAAAAACCAAGAAAAATATTGCGCAATATAGCAGTAACTTAGGGACTTTACGGCTGAACGAGGGGAAGCTTACATGGTCCTTCGGCAACCACAAGCAGCTCAGCTCAAAATTCGCGGGCCAGGAGTCCGGCTGGGGGAAGACCACACGCACGTCAATGGGCGGGAACCCATGAAACTCCTCCCCATACTCCTCCTGCTTATACCCGTTCTCCGTCGCCTCTACCGTGAGCAGCTTGAAGAAGTTGGCCACGTCATTGGGAGCTTTACGGTTGAGGACGGGCAGGATACACAACGAAAAGGCCACCGGCACGGGTTGCTGGCTGATGGACTTGGTGGACACCTTCAAGCCCCACCCGTTGTCCTCGTCGCCGTACGCCTTGGCTAGCTTCTCCATCTCTTTGGTGCGATGCTCCAGGATGATGGAGGAGACTTTGGTGACGCGGCCCGGGGCACCCTCGCTAACCGGGTCGTCGGTGGTCGGCAGGCCCGGGGTGGACGGGGCATTCTTCTTACGGGGCTTCGGTGTGGGCGGGGGGGAAGCTGCAAGCGCAAGATCCGGTGATTGTCCGTGAGTAATCAGTAAAACAATAATAGTCAACGTACCGATACTCGGCTCTTTCTGGTCGTCGGGCACGTCCATTTCATCTAGCACCTTTCCTCGGATGGGCACCACCATTCTTCGTCGGGCACGAGTCGTCTCGCTAACTGAATAAAAAATTCTCTTAGAAAAATAAGAAAACGGAATATGTTAAAATTATTATTGCATATGATTATTATTAGTTTACCCTCTCAGTGACAACGCTAGCGCACAGATTACTACATGTTTCGAAACACTAATTATTATTTTACCCAAGAGATTCACTGTTTTTCATCATGTTATTATTATCATTATTTTTTGAAAATTATTTGTTAAATATGCACGTCTTTAGTTAATAATATTATGTTATGTGTGTACGTATTGATTTGTTAAATATGTACGGCTAAAACTACATTTTGTTAGATATGTTCAAGCTTATACCATAGGGAGAACTTTTTTTACCTGGTTCAGGAAGAGCTGGAACGGGCGAAGCCGGGGACATGGCCAGGCCGGCCGGGGACTGCTGCAGCTCAACCGGGATGGAATGCGAACGCTCGTTCTTCTGGGCATCGTGATCGCCGGCCGACTCCGCGTCAATGTAGCGCAGACTGTTGGAAAGTCCGTTGGTGTCCGTGCTCTACAATAATTACATTATTAACTGCAGCACTAATTATACTTATAATCAGCTGAATAACTGTATGATTAATTATATTAGTAATAATCGGCTTTTTAGTTAGACGAATACTTTTTTTACATTAGATTAATAGTTCTTTTTTAATTATTCGGATAATTTCCCTATTAATTTAGTTTATTAATTATCTTCATAGTTTTTTATTGATATTATTGCACTACCGATAACATTCACCATTATGTTGATAATTAATAATTGTGAGGGAAATGGCACAAATTACACCAAAAAGCGAAATTGAAAAAAAGAACAAAAAAGAAATGTCAAAAACGATGCACATTGCACAATGTTTCAGCAAAAATGAGAAAAAAGCGTAAAAATTAGTGATAAAAACAAATGGGAAACAATGTCTGAAAATGACAGAGAAAATAAAATCAAAATTAAAAAACGACACAAAAGGAAATGTCGTAATAAAAAAAACTAAAAAACAAAATAAAAAGAATAAAAAATATCCAATTTCCCCCTGAAGACATGCCCACTCACCAGCATGGCCTCCTGGACGGCCTGGCTGTCCCCGTTGGTGTCCACGTGCTTGACCGACGGCTCCTCGCTGGCCGCCACGATGCCCGCAGCGGCACCGTTCGGTGTTTTGCGCTTGTGCGCATCGAAACTGTCCTGGTGCTTGGACGAATTCCCACCCATTCTCGCCTACAATTATCACACTAATAAAATCTCTCAATAAAACAATCGAAATAGTAATCACAAAATTAACAGGCATCTCTGCGAGGGAAATTCGGGAATATGTTCACCGATTCGCGAACACTATCGGCGCGCCGATCACATAAATAACGGTATTAATAAAATGCAACCGGATGCGGCAATGTTGCCAATTATCGTTATCCAGGCTCGTCGGCATCTCACAAACTACACCCGAGAGTACAGAAGCCGATATGCTCGGCAAACCAAATTCTGATCATCGTTTACGTACTCAATTCCACACATTTCCCTCTATTATTTGACCAAGCTTTCCACATTTTCCAAAAGCAAAATAATTGTAAAAAAATTAAAATAACACGAGTATAAGTTTATTTTAAAGTTTGAATAACGAAACAAATGTGTGTGCTAAATTCGCAAACAACAATTTCGTACAAAAATAACTGTAATTTTTTTTAGTAAAACGTGAATTTTGGTACTTAATCGTTAACGCTATCCTGATTTAAAAACAGGCAAATTCTGCATCTTCCCGATTCTTCCGCAATCACAATTCTGCCGATTTTCATTAATTTTTCAGAATTATCCGGTAAATAATTCGAAATGTATTTTTCGTGTAATTTGTATACCGTATCGAAACAATTCATCATTGTTTTTCAATTTTCGTTTTCTGTTATGGATTATAATTTATATTAATTTCATTCTATACAACCGTTTATGTCAAACTATCAAAACCGCGCATGGAAGATTTACGGCTAACAGCAGAGGCCATTGTCGCCGATCGGATTAGAATCATCAGATAAACAAAGGCCAATGGTCCACCATGGAGCCAGCATGCAAAATTGCTCCTCTGGGACCAACATGACAAGACCGCTCATTCACAGCTTCGTTTTCATTACAAAGAGCACGCAATAATATGTAATTTCCTCATTCTATATCCAGAAATTACAGCAGAATCAAAAAGCTGGAGTGAAGGAAATTAAAATCTCGAGCGAAAATATCCGAAAATTACAATCACAATTACCAACTTCCTCCTCGCTTGCTCATTTGCTGCACCACTCGCCTACATCGCTCATGATGTACAGTTGAATATTGTTATTGTTGTTCTACTGCTTAATACTACCAAAAACAACAGGATAAGGAATAACGCAGGAGACCCTTTTGCATCGAATAATCGAAAACGGAAAAGAAGCAGATCACAGAAAACTAAATGATTGCATCCCTGTTCCGCGCACCCGACAGTAAACTACCTATACGGGGATTTCTTCAGCAAGCGTGAATTTAGTGGAAACATCAACACAACAACGGATTTTCCGACCTTCGAGAGCCTTCAACAGAACTAGTCCGAGACCTACCTGAGTAAGAGATTCTGAAATATCCGAAATCAGATCAAGGAACTATTCAATCCAAGGATACACTCAAAGAGAGTCCCAAGGGGCCAAGCCTCTAAATTTACGTACATGCAGGTGGCAACTTCGAAATCTAAACTCTGTGGAAAGTGCCAGACGGCCAGCCAGAAATTATTGTCAGAATTGCCAAAATTGCCAGAATTCATTGTCAGAACCAAAGCTTGGCGTGGCGTTGCTATCCCTCAGTGATGTGGGGCGTGAAGCCAGCCAAGCCGGCAAGAGCAGCTGCCGGCTCTGCCATCTAGGCGGTTGCACCGATATCACAAGTTATGTCTGCTTCCGCCCCGGAATGCGATGTTCCAAGCACAGCCGAATAATTTTGCAAGACAAAAATTTGTCCGACTTGTCACTTGTGATTTTTCTCATCGTTCATCTGAAATCTGTAACCACAGTTCATCAGCGGAAGAGTTTTATTTTGAGATAATTCATAATCCACGATCGATCTGTTGGGATTTTCAGCTAAGGACCCCTGTTTTTGGACATTCTCATCGGTGCAGGTGCGATGGCTGGTTCGGACGCGAGTATTGTGGATTTTTTGCTGATCGCAGGAAACCTCAAGGTACCCGTATACGGTATACAGTTTGGTAAACAGGGAAAATCGTATCGCGGGCATATGGTTGGCAGCGGGAGAAACGAACCGGATGGAGACTGCGGAACATCCCAGAGCCAGAGAGTATCAGCGACCACATGTACCGCATGGCGCTGTGCTCCATGCTCATACAGGATCCCGTTCTTGACAAAAACAGGTACGGATTTCCGATTTCCTTTCACTTTCGAAACCCTCAAACCCATAGTCCGTTTTATTTACTGGAAAATTTATATTTAAATTATTGTTTTAATTGAATTTTATCCCCCTTAAATATGATTTCTCCATTACTGATTACAATTATTATTATTAATTGTTTTAACTTTTATGGTATTAATTTTGATAAATAATGAATTTACGTGGACCTTGGTTTGCATTTTCTGTAGGTGCGCACTTTCTGATTGTAGTAAATTAATGTATATCTAGTTGATTTTTCTCAAGAATATGCGTTTTAGTATGCTTTTACAGTGTTGAATTTGTTCCAATATTTTTGCTGGTTTATCCTGGAATATTGTAAAATTCTCTGCTGAAACAACAGGTGCATCAAGATGTCGCTGGTGCACGATATGTGCGAGGCGCTCGTGGGCGATATTACTCCGCACTGCGGGATCTCCGTGGAAGACAAACACCAACGGGAAAAGGTATTTCCACTCGAAACCGTGGTTCTTATCTCATCAGTTCCCTTCATTGGGCTTCTTTTTCTTGTCGAATGATTTTATCATATTTCATACAAATACAACATTATATTACATATTTAAATTTTAAAATAAATAAACAAAAATAAATAAGTAACTAAAATATTTGCGTGCCAATAAAAGCTTCAAAAAATGTAACGAAATTTTCTCAAGCAGATGGTTTTCTATTAATTTTGAGCATTGCTTTCCAAGTTTCACGTGTAATATGGTTGTAGGAAGCTATGGAGACCATGTGTTCCAAATTGTCGCCCAATATTGCCACGGAAATCATGCAGCTGTACGTGGTATGTGCTCTCCAACATGCGAGTGTTTTGCCGTTCTTCTGACCAATTTTTACGGTCGGTTTCCTTCTTCCCAAGTGGCTGAACGGGAAAAAATTAAATAAATTAAAACAAAAGTGCAAAACAAGAAATGAATCTGGAATATAACAAGAAACAAAAACAGGGACTATATATAATAATTATTAATCTGGCAAGTAAAAGAAAAAAATATCTGGAAAATGAAACTAATATTGTACGTAAAAAATTATAAAAACTTCAGTAATAAGTAAAAAGAAAAATAGAAATTAAGTGCTCCTGGAAATTATTATGATTTGGAGAGAAAAAATTGCAGAATATTTTAGGAAATTATAAAAATAAATCAAAAATATTTGATGGATGTACAAATGATCAGTGTAGCGGACTTTTGTGTAGGATTACGAAGAGCAGCAGAGTGCGGAAGCGCAGACGGTGAAGGATTTGGATCGGTTCGAGATGGTGCTGCAGGCGTACGAGTACGAAGATCACCAGCGCCGCCCGGACAATCCCAAATATTTGCAAGATTTTTTCCAGAGTGTCCAAGGTATTTCAAACCGCTAACAATTGCAGTATCAAAGTGCATGGTTATCATTTTTGAAAAAATATTCTGTAAAAATATATCGCATAATAATCAACTTCTTTGACAATACGGTCAAGATTTTTACAAATTAAAATGTTGGAAAAAAACTAAAAGATCGCAAAAATAAACGGCGACGGCTGTTTGAGCTGGTGAAATGTGGCGAAGAAAAATTAGTGATTATAAGTTACCGATGAATTTCATTTACAGGTATTCTGCTTTATATTTTTGCTCTATTTTTTTATTTCATGTTTTTATTTTTTATTTTAGACTTTTTTTATTAATTCTATATTGTTTTAGATTTTATGTTCTTGATTTTTTTTGTGTATTTTATGTCCTAATTCCATACTTCTATTTATGTTATATTCACGTTACATATATTCGGTTATATTATTCAGGTAAAATCCGCAATACAGAAATTCAGAGCTGGATGAGCGAGCTGGAACAACGCCGTGCGAAACTACACGATGGCAATGCGACAAATACGACGGGAAAACCGAGCTAATTGTGTTGCGATGATCCGAACCGGTATTTGCATGGAGCTGCGACCCGAGCGAACCACCAACCTGTGAAATGCGACAGCCATACTGACTGGTTTTTATGCGGAGAAAATTGACAGTTGTGATATCTCCGGTGGCTTTTTTTATCCGCGCCGATGATGTCAAAATGATGTAATTTTACGCGAATATTCACGATTTTGTTTCGGGGAACAAGTTACCTAAAATAAATGGTAAAATAATTAATTATAAATAAATGCTCAAATTAAAATGGTAAATCTGTATGAGAAATGATGTTTTGTGTTATGTGCTGAAAAAACAATGGAAAAACAGGCCAAACGCCTCAGGGTCGAGGGTGTTAAACAACGTCACGCAATAAAAAACGCGAAATTATTTTTATCGTTGTTCGACCAGAGAATGAGCGAAATCGGCAGATTTCCCGCGGACACAGACTAGTCGATCGAGTGATTATGTAAACTGAATGATTGTCACTTGGTAGACTGGGACAAAAATATTACAAATCGCTTGTTTATCTTTCCTTTATTGATTTTGGCAGAAACGATTTGTGCCGGCGTCATCAGTGATAACCGGCACCGTTTCACACAAAATCAGCCAATCGGAATGCCAAAAACTCGCATACGGGGCGTGACGGCTGTGTTCCATTGGCTAAGACGTTACACATCCAGCCCACCCCAACCAGCGCATACAGTTTCCGTTCCGCACGACTGCCCCATCGATTTGTTCGTGCCAGTACAAGGGCGTACGCGTCGGCCTGAGATCATCGGGAATGACTACACAATTTTTTCCACGGCCATTAAAAACGTTCAAGTTTTGTGATTCACAGCGATCTAAATCTGTTTCGTCAGAGTTTCCTGTTTGATTGACATAACGGACATTATCATTTTGCTCGCTAAAACGTGTTTTTACTTGTGATTTCGTTGATAATTTCGGTTCTACAAGATGGGTCTCTTGTCGGAGGGTTCGCCGTTGAGTTGGGAAGAGACACGCAAGTATGCCGATCACATTCGCAAACACGGGATTAAGCAGTTTATCAACCTGTATCACAAGCTAAAGGACCGCAAGAATGATCAGCTGAAGTGGGGAGACGAGGTACTTTCAGCGCTGATCGATCGGATTGTTCGTGCAGAGTCCATTGTTCTCGGTTGCTGTTGTAGATCGAGTATATTCTGGTGCATTTTGATGAGGCAGCACAACGCGCCCAGCTGTTGCTGCAGGGCCACCAGCTCCTGCCCGTGCTGCAGCACAAGGAGCATGAAGCCATTGAAAAAGGGTAGGAGTACGCTGGTGCATTTTTAGTTTTCCGCTGGTTTCCTAAATGATTTAGCCTAAATCTGCGATCTTTCTGATGCAAATTTCTGTCAAATACCGTAAACGTCATTAAAATTGATTGAATTTTACGGTTTATTAGTTATATCATTCATTAATTTAAATTATTTAATGATATTTTTTAATTTTGTTATTTTTGTAGGAGTTGGAGCAAAAAAATTTAATACAAAAATCTGTAAATTCTGTAATAATCTAAATCAAAAGATGTTCAAAAAATAAATCAGATAAATTTTGCACAAAATTTAGATTTAATAACAAGAAATTCTGTAAATTTTATTTACAGTTAAATTCGGTACAAAAAGTCGATGAATATTAAAATAGATTGAGACAGAAATTGAGAAATGTTTCGATATGATGATGACGAAAATAAACCTGGGGAAAACCGATGGAAATGTGAATGAAAATGATGAGTTTTGAGCTTTGTGGGTGGTGTTTGTAGGGAGAATGTGCAGTTGCCGTCGTTGTGGCGACCCGAGTACGCCGACTACATGATTGAGGGGACGCCGGGGCAGCCGTACGGGTCGTACCTCAACTGCTTCAACCAGGTGGAGAGTAACATGCGCCGTCGTCGCCACGAGGCGCAGAAACTCCTGGACGCCAACAGCTCCGTCATCACTTTCACGGCGTTCCCCAGGTACGACATTTCGTTCCGCCAGACTACAGCTCTATCATTTTTACCTTCTTCAGTCCAAGTTTTTGATAATTTTTAAAAATATTTTTTAATAAGTAAGATTTTTAAAAATATTTTTTGATCATTTTTCAGTGTTTTTTCCGGCATTTCAGTTATTTGTGGGCTATTTGTCCGATTGTTTTTTTTATGGAATTTCGTTGGGTTGATTTCTGCCGTATTCGTGGGAAATTGATTTGTTTTGACAAATTACTGTCAGTTAATCAGTTTGCCCTGAAAATTGCGTTTTATGTTACCGGAAACTGCCTTCAGAAAGTTAAACAGTACGAGCATTTATGTAGCGGAATGCTGATAATTGAAGATGCTAAAACTCATCATTTTAGCAGTGCAGTTTTGTTCGCTGGTATCGGTGAAAACAACCATATTTTGATTCAGATTGGGTTGCCCTGATTTCACTTTCCCAGCGGCCAAAACCGACCCGGTTGACGGCGTCTCGCGGTCGCTGTTCTTCCCGGATGACGCCATATTTCCGGGACATCCACGCTTCAAGTACGTGTCATTGTTTTAATGAAAGATGTGCATATTGTTATTTTTTTATAGTCTAAAATTAATGTGAATTATTTTGCTGCTTTCGTTTCTAAACTGCATTACTGAATTATTTTTCATTTTTTATTATTTTATTAGCAAATTGTAATTAGTGTGAATTATTTTGCTAATTTATTTTCTAAATTGTGAATTAAATCAGGAATTATTTTTCCTAATATTTATTGGTAAATTGTAATTGCGAATTATTTCCTAAATTGCGGATTATCGTGAATTAATATTGAATTAATTTCATGATTTTTAGATTGTATCAGAAACCTCTATAAATTTCTTTATTATTTATAGAATTTTGTTTTCTTTTGTAGAACATTGACTCGCAACATTCGGCAGCGCCGTGGTAAAAAAGTGGCCATTAATGTGCCGGGTAAGGATGCTTCCACCCGCACCAACGTCTCCAACTGAACCACGTATAATCTGTATTTGCAGTGTTCGTCGACAAGAACACTCCGCGTCCCTTTGTCGAAGACTACGTCCCCCTGGGGGATGACGGGGAGGCCAAGAAGGCGGCGAAACCCGACCACATCTACATGGACGCCATGGGCTTTGGCATGGGCTGCTGCTGTTTACAAGTGGGTTATTTCCGTTGATGTTACTTGCCCGTGATGGGGAAGCTATTTTGGGAGTGATTGGAGAATGTGTTCATTATAATTGCGCTGGTTTCAGGTGACGTTCCAGGCGTGTAATATCGATGAAGGACGCTTTTTGTACGATCAGCTGACGACGTTGTGCCCCATTTTGGTACGAGCATACATCTCGACGGGCAGTGATATTTCGATTTTATTTAATTCACCAGAATTTAGTCATATGACTTGTGCTTTAAATATTGATCCAAAACACGTTGCTGAATTTTCTGATTATTTAATTTAATTCTCGTAAATGTTTAAAATAGTTTTCGTAATTATTTAATATGATTTTCGTAATTTAGTTTTTGTGATTCCAAATTCGGAAATTCCGGAGTATGATTTTTATCATGAAATCCACGAGAGTTTGACAAATAAATTCATGCAAAATTCATCCAAATGAATTCTATAACTGACAGTAAAATATTTAAAAAGTTTCTGTTGTGGATAGTGAAACTAGTATGCCGACGGAAAATCAGGAAGAATATTTCGATAATTAACGAATTTGTTTAATTCTGTGATCGCTGAAATTCTGTACATCTGTACAAATTGTTGTGTATCTGTTGATTAGTTATCGGTCAGTGCAGCCGCTCCCATTTTCCGCGGACAGTTGGCGGATGTGGATTGTCGGTGGAACGTCATTTCCGGGAGTGTTGATGATCGGACCGACGAGGAACGAGGCGTGGAGGTAATGCATTCCCCGCTTTGTCTTTCCTGCCGTTTCTCAGAAGCAATAGAGTAATATGGTTTGTACAATTTATCTAGAATTTAATTATGTTATGACTCATTTTTCCTTTGTAGATTCATGCAGTTGATTAATTCTTTTAACTAATTATGTTAAATTTTACTATTATCATTTTATTATTAACTTGTACTATTGTTTTCAGTATATTTTATTTAAGCATGTTTTTTAAATACATTTTTTTCAATTTATTTTTGCATTTTCTGCGTGTGTAACCGCGCTATTGCCAAAGCAGTGGATTGCGTATAATATGTCTACGATTATCGTATTATTTGTCGCATTTGGTCACACTGGTTGTCGTTGTTACAGCCGTTGAAAGGCGCCCGATTTCGCATTCCCAAGTCCCGCTACGACTCGGTGGACTGCTACATTTCCCCGATGGGCGAGCAGTATAATGACATTAAGATGGTGGTAGATGAGGATCTTTTGAAGGAGATGGTGGATAATGGTAAACCAAGAAACTGCTTGTTTTGGCTGGTTTGAGTTTATCGCTGATTTCATCAGGTATTGACCGTCCTTTGGCGCTGCACATGGCGCATCTCTTTGTACGGGATCCCGTGTCGGTCTTCTCCGAGAAGATTAACCAGGATGATGAGAATGAAACGGACCATTTTGAGGTACGGCCAGACAAACTTTGATCCCATTGAATTAATTCTGAGTCATTTATGATTTTGGTTTCCTTTAGGAGTATTTCTTTTTCGTATGATTAGTCTGTCGTTTTGTATTTTTGACCGATTTATTTTTTCTTTAATTGTACGTTGTATCATCATTGCCGGTTAGATTTATATGTCATTTATTTTTGAATTTTTTGGGTCTTTCTGCCAGCAAAGGAATGAATTTTTGTAATAATTTTGCGCTGTGTTATGACCATCGTTTTTTAATTTTTGCCAATTTTTGTCCCTTATTTATTTGATTTTTTAATTTTTTTTTGCCTTTTTTGCAAGTAGAGAACTAAATTTGCCTTTTTCTGTCAGCGGAAATCAAACTGGGAAGTTTTAATCTGACTGTTTTTCACTGATTCTTGCAGAACCTGCAGTCGACCAATTGGCAGACGATGCGGTTCAAGCCGCCCCCACCCAACAGTCCCATTGGATGGCGGGTGGAATTCCGTCCCATGGAGGTGCGCGATCCTCTCTTCCCCACCATTGACCGTCTTCTGACACGGTTTTGATTGTTGTTACAGATCCAGATGACCGACTTTGAGAATGCGGCCTTTGTCGTGTTTATAGTGCTGTTGACGCGCGTCATCGTGTCGTTCCAGTTGAACTTTCTCATTCCCATGTCCAAGGTGGAGGAGAACATGAAGGAGGCGCAAAAGCGGGATGCGGCGCGGCAGGGGAAGTTCTACTTCCGCAAGGATATTGTCACCGGTGAGTGCGGAGTTGGAGCTTGTTGTTGTCTGTAATACCGGTCATTTTTCGTATTATTCCATACTGAATTTTACCTGAATTATTCCAATCAAAAAATCAGATTTGGCGTTGTCTAGTGGGCATCCATTTCGTAGAAATTAATTTTTGGAATTAATTTTTATTATTTTATTTGTTTGTACGTTATTATTTACTTATTATTATTTTATTTATTTATTATTATTTACACCGAGATTCCAGCTGCCACGGAATCTACAAAAGTCTAAAGCGTGCAAATTAGAGATTTATTCTTGCGATGGGCCATATTTTGTGTAGATTATGTTATGAATTATTTATGAATACTCTTCTGATTAATGGTGTAATTATTTGCAGGACCAACCGAGTCGCCGTCGTGCAAGAAGTGCGCCAAGCCCTCGAAGGACGAGTACATGAAGATGTCGATCAATGAGATCTTCAACGGGATCCCCGGCGTGTTCCCTGGGCTGATCCCGTTGATCAAGGACTACCTGAAGGATGTGGATTTGGACGTGGACACCAGCTGCACACTGCAGACATACTTGCGCTTTATGCGCAAAAAGGCCTCCGGTATGCATCCGTGATCGCTGATATTTTTCATGATTTTTGCTTTTAATTTTATAATTATAACAAGCCGTTTCCTATTGGCCGTGACAATGATACGTACATGTAATAAAAAACGTTCTAAAATAATCCCAAGAATTTTTTGTCTATTTCTATTGCGATGACGACAGATTGTTTGTCCAAGTATTGCTAATTTTGTTTAATTTTTATAATTGTAGCAAATCGTTTCCTGTTGACCACGACAGTGATACCGACCTTATATGCAGTGAAACACGTTCTAAAAATGATCCGAATAATTCTTGTGTATTTCCGTTGCGGCGACAGATTGTTTGTCCATGTGTTGCTGCAGCCAATAGTGTTAATTGGTGTTGTGTGTTGATTGCAGGTGAACTGCAGACGACGGCGCGATGGCTCCGGGATTTCGTCGAGCAGCACCCCGAGTACGCCGGGGACTCGGTGGTGAGTGAGAAGATCAACTACGATCTGATGAAGGCCTGCGAGGCCATAGCCAAGGGCGACATCTTCGACCCCAAGCTGCTGATCAAACGGGTCCGTCCGCCGGGGCAGGATGTGGACGCCGAGGTCAGCGATGATGATCTGCTGAATGGAGTGTAGACGACGCATTTGCATGGATGTAGTGGCTCTCCAGCGGGCGGGATATGGCGCACGAGTTTTACCCATTTATTCTGTTGATACGAGTATAATTTCTTTTTTTACTAGTTCTTGCATGGTTTATTGATTGAGAGTACTGGGTTGGTATGGAACAGGGGAGAGTTGGTGACGATGCTTTAGAAAAGTGGTATTTTGTCTTGTTGTAAAGCTTCACGCGTTGACTGTCTACCATGATAAACATTCACTATTGAGAAATACTACAAAAATGAGAAATGTGACGTTGAAATGCGATGTGTAGACGGTAGTTGCGTCGGAATCGTACTAAAAACTGACCGTTATTTTAAAAATAGTTAATTTGCAAATTGCTGTCTATTATTACGTATCTACGATGTTATCTGGACAATTTCTAGCACTTTTGTTTCTCATATTGTTGTCGGCACAACGATGTTAATTTGTTAAAGAACCAGGATACAGTTATTTCAAAGTCAGAAAATATTAATTGCAACGAACATTGCCCTGTACCTTCTCCTTACCTTGAATACCTTCTCAGGTATGGATTCTGAATTTGAATACAAATAACAAATTTGATTTCAAACGAACACTGCACCTGTGTGTAATGGTTTTTAATTAAGTTTGTTACACATTTTTAATTAGAAATCTTGCCGACCAACATGCAGAACGTCTTGAAAAGTGTAATTCAGTTCTGGCCGCCTCCTATTATATACAGCACAAACACGTACGTTGCTTGTCAGGTCCAGTGTGTGGAGCCCAAAACTATTTCGTTTATTTTCGTATCACAACACTTTGTACCACAAAAACCGACCGAGTTTGATCAAAACTTGACTTTTTTCCCTCCACCATGCTTTTCAGCAAAATGCAGAACGAAATGGTAAACGACCAAAACGAAGCTGCCGGCGCTACAACTACGAGTGACAATAAGACAAAAAGAAAAGTTATAATAAAAATGTAATCACCATGTTCCTCAAAGATACTCGTTTACCAAGGTTAGTAGTAAAGCCCAGGTTCACGCGGCAGGAAGTAGTCAAATAAACACTCACTCGTTGAACATGGAGTCCAGATCAGGGTAATCGGGTGGCCGGGGGTACACTGTCCCTTCCGGGGGCAGACAGTACATGCGATGCAGCGTCTCCATCGTCAGCTTGTTCAAGGTCAGCGGGTCCAGGTGGCGCAGCGCGGCCACATCTGCCGTGACGGGCACAACGCTCCACGGCAGGCCTTCGTTCAAGCTGAAAATGAACAAGGCGCAAATGACCACTCCAGGTACAGCACATATCTATCTACGCAGTATAAAGATACAGGGATTGGACCATTTGACCAGATTGCACAATGTCAGCCACTGACTATCGTCAGCCTCGCAAATGAGCAACTCTCGGATCCCGGGCCCGGTACAGAACACATCTCTATGCCGTATAAATGAAGATACAGGGATTTTACCATTTGATCATATTGTGCAATGACAGCCACTGGTCGTCGTCGGCCTCGCAGATGCTCCAGAAGGTGCACAGCTGGGCGACATCCTCCCGCACCGCGGGGCTCACTTCCGGGCACTGGGCATTCACCGCCATGATAAAGGAATGAAACAATGGAGGAAACTGACGCTTGCCAACGGGCGACGGCTTGCTGCAGTCCAGTTCCAGTCGGGATAGAGTAATCGGCAGTTTCTTGTACATATTCCCGGCTGCTAGGCGCTTCTGGATGGGATGGCAGCAGGGCATGTTGAGAAAGAGGATATCCTCCTCCGACATACCATTACCACTCAGGATATTCCGGATCGTGTAGTTGTCGAGAATCAGTCGCTGTGTGTCGCACAGGAAACCATGCAGCACCAGCATACCAAGCAAGATCCGTTGCGGTTCCATCCACCACGGCGCCCTGATCCGGCCTTCTTCCTGCAGCTGCATTGTACAGTCCTTGAAAATCAGCCGGATCAGATCCGTCCCTTTAATCTCGTTGATAACGCGGGACACAATATCCAACCTTTTCCCATTAAAATCCACGTGTCGAATAATCAAAACTTTCGTGTTCTCTTGCACATGCATTGTCAACGTCTGTTCCAGAAGACTTTCGTACACCGTCAGAGGATGCTCGGCGGACAGTGGTTCTGGTTCATCATGATTTTTCTCCTGATTTTCGGACCGCTCGGGCATTTTGGAGGCATCCATGTCGACATATTGGGATAAAAATACCGGATACAAATGTGATCGCCATGATTTGCACACCCTGAAAAATATACAGCATTTTAACATTTTTTCATTTGGAAAATGTGGATGTCCGCCACAATGCGAATCGATTCCACTGTTATTGTTCATTGGCAGATACTGTTGTTAGAAAAATATATCTATGATCTCTGGCTGATTGCTTACTTCCTCATGGCTTGCTGATCGTGCACCTCCAAATAACCGCAAATTTCCAACTTGAGTTCGTTGGCGAGATACTGCATTCCGCATTCGTCGCTGTACGCAGGATCAGTTACCGTAGTATCAATGGAAGACATGGTCATTCTGATTGCAAAAGTATTATATGGCAAAGTGTAAGTTCCAGAGGAATATTGAGGCAATGATAAATCTCCAGGAGGGGAAAAAATCCGCAAATGCAAAAATCGAATATCACGCTGACGAGTCTTCTTGCTGGGCCCGAGACCAGTGGCCTCTTTGACTTGCGATGTGGCGAGGCCCATTTCGGGGGGGACCGGAAGTGGTTTGATATATGGGTGCTTTTTCCATTTGACCGGTTTCTACAACGTTTTCGACAAAAAGCATTGAAACTTTCCCATAGAGCGCAAAGATAAAAGTAATTCGTAATAACAACCCGAAACAAATAAGGAATAGTGTATTTTCCAAGTTTCCTCGATGCCATTTTGCACAGCGTCCGTAAGTTGATTAGTCGACCTTTCAATGGACATCGTTCAGCTCGCTACCCCTCTTTCAGAAAGGATAATTAATGCTGGCGCTGCAGTAGATTTTTTGACTGTTCGAGTTTTTGTTTTGCTAATCTGTTACATCAGCCCCGTTGCGGAACCTTATTATTGTCATGTTATTTGTCTTCGTTTCCCGTTCTTCGCAAATGCTATCCTCATTCTGAGGGCCTTGACTTCCCTGATTCGCTGTGCCGTTTCTGCCAACATCCAGCAGGGCTCTGGAGATTTGCATCGGTCTGGCTCGCGTGATTTTCGGATTACGAGTTTGCCGTGTGGATCTGTCATCTGTGTGACTTGTGAGTGGGGCAGATTGGCAGTTGATCCTTACTTGACAGCGGGCACAAACTGCCAATGCTACATGGTTAGAAACCTGTCGAACTGCGTCTCGAATGGCATCAGTGATCACTGATCAGTGTGATCGTCAGCCAGTACGTACCCTAACCAGCCCATCCCGAATGTGTCAGTTTTCCGTTTTCGTCATAGTTATTTTTGTATCGCTTGCCAGTGAGTGTTTTCATCCCTGTCTCCACTGCGACTTCGTCATGCGATGCTCACAGTGTTGATCGTGTTTATTTTCCGTCTGAACTGGTCTTGTTGCGTCGTCTGATTCCGTCTATCCAGCAGAAGTGCTTTACTTTTATTGATTCAGGTTCGTGTTGTCACCGTTTACGTTTTTATCAATGTTTCGGATTGTTTCCATCATTTTTGTACATTTTTTTAACATTGTGTGTTAGGAATCCAACGATTTAGCTTTTGTATGCATTTCAATCAGAATTTGAATTATTTAGCAGGATAGCCGATAGTTCGTTTTCGATACTCTGGAAATGCGATATTTTTAATTAAATGTTTATTATGCTTTTTCCAGATATGAAGTACTATGCTGGTATCAAGTAGTCAGAGAAGGAACTAAATAAATTATTTTTTAAATTACTTTTTTGTAGTATTATTTCTGTTAACTGCAGAAACTTTCCAGGTTAAAAATGATGGGCTGACGGCATTTAAATTTTGTGCATTTTATTCTATTTTGTCTGGATTTCTTGTTATTTTGTAATGTTTTATGATGGCATTAAAAAATTTTTAATTCTTGTCCATTTTATTTGTCATTTTTTAAATATTTTTCTTCATTCTTTTCTAACGGGATTTAAATTTTTTCATTTTTATCTATAAGATAAATTGATAATAATTTTTATATGGATTTTTTATTACTTTTTGATATTTTATTTGACCGCATTTATTGCGCAGACGTTCAGAGACTGATATCAACCATTTAAAATTTTCATTAGGAAAATAAGAAACCAATCGAGAAATGGCTGGCCCGGTGTCGACTGAGCTCCTCGTGGCGGACGCCCTAGCGGATGAATATTCTGACGCATCATCACAGGCAAGTCGTGCGGCGCCGGACGACGCTATCTCGGCCGATGTCCCGCGTTTCGTCTGTCTCAGCTGTGCCGTTCCGGCTGGCGCCTTCTTCTGTCCACAGTGCGTTGTGCATGGCAACTTCACGGCTTCCTCGCGGCCGACAGGGAAGAGATTCGCGGATCGCCGTCTGGAACTTATCCAGGTATTCATCAGATTTTTCTACGTTTTTTCATAACTTTTTGTGTATTTTGTTATGTTTTTTTAAGCATTTTAGGTTTTAAGATGTTGTCTATTTTATTTTTATTTTCTTAATTATTTCTTCCATATTTATCTGACAGCACTAATTTTTTTACATTTTTCTCTAGTTTATTTATATTTTTTTAATTTTCAAAAAAATTTATCTGACGACATCTGAATTTTTTACCTTTTCCCCTGTTTTATTCGTATTTTTATAATTATTTCTTTTTCTTGTTTTGTTTTATGGGTTTTCTATTTTATGATAGATTTTGTAACAAAATTTTGGTTTGCTTATGGCGCGTTTCCTTTATGATGTCTGTTTCCAATTCCTGGTTTTTGTCAAATAAAATAAAAAAAAATTCAAAACAGTTTGTATGGATAATATAAACGGTATAAAATGGAACGCAAAGTGTTGTGCGGATTCTCAGGTGTGTCAGCGCCGCCTCGAGATGGCCAACGAGTTCGTCAGCCTGTCGGAAGAGATCCACCGCCTGGAGGACATGAACCGCTGCCTCGCCCACCGCCAGTGGCGCGTCCGCTGTCTGCAGGAGCACCTGACGCTCCGGCGCAGCGCCAACGACAAACTGCGCGCCCGGGTGGTCGGCGAGGAGCGCGCCATCAACGAGGAGAACGCCAAGTTCGACCAGCTGCAGCTGGCCTGTACTGAGACGAAGAAGCGGCTGATCCGCGACCGGGAGGCCCTGCTGGAGCGGAAGCGCGATGCCAAGCTGCTGGAGATACAGATTATCAAGAAGCGAAAGACAGCTGTTCGACATTTGGTAGGGGGAAAGAGTTTTGCACAACTGATTGGAAATTTTATTTGGTTGTTTTGTTGGTGTCGCAGCTGCACACTTTGCTGATAATATGTAGATTGTATTGGACTGAATATTTTGATTCTGGTTTTTTTTTAAATTATTGTTTACTGTAGTTAATGAATGTTTTTTATTGTTTTGTTTTATTAATTTTCGATAATTAATCCAGTTTTTCATAATTTATCTATTTTTAATTTTTGTAATGCAGTACATTTTTTTCTTACATTTTTATAGCGCAGTGCAATTTTTTAATTACTTTTTTATAATACAGTACAATTTGTTAAAATTATTTTGATTAAATTTTTATAATACAATGCGATTTTGTAAAATTAATTTATTAATATTTTATAATACAGTATAAGTTTTTTTAATACTTTTTTATCATACAAATACACCTTTTTTTCGAATGTCTTGTAATAAAATACAATGTTTTAGAGTTATTTTTATTGATTTTTGTGTCAGGTACAAGACATTTTCCCGCTGACGGAGCTGGACGCCAACCTGCAGCCCCTGCGGCCCGTCGCCGCCGACCCCCCGCTCGCCGAGTACTGCCGCATCCTCGAGCCGATCCTGCCGTTGAACGGCAATTACGCCGCCTACCACAACTACGCCGGCCAGGCCCTGCAGCCCGACGTCAACGTCCGCAATCCCCTCTACGAGGTACCATTCTACATGTTTTTCACTCATTTTGGTTATTATTTTTTCCCGAATATTTCGTCACTTTTTCAAAAACGTCTATTATTTATATATTCTATATCCGTTTTTTTAATCAGTTTTTATTCATATTTTTTAAACCATATTTGTATGAACTGAATATCGTATTACCTATTATTTAAATATTTATCAATGGTACTTTCATATTGTATTTTTTTATTAAGATTTTTTATCTGTTTTCTGAAGTATTTATTTTATTTATTGTGGATACCGTTGTGTCTGTTTCTGATATTTCTCGTAGAGATTTGTATGTTTATTTATTCTACAGTATTTTTTTGGATGTTTTTGAATATTTCTTGTTAATTTCTTTATTGATGGTAGTTGTGTATGACGTATAGGTGCCCGCCGGACTAGGTATGGTGGCGCAGCTGCTGCACGCGCTGGTGCACATCCTGGACTTTCAGATGCCGGATCTCGTCGAGTACGGGCAGTTTCTCGGGCCGGAGCTGGACGAGAGCTCGTTTCAGAAGGCCGTCTACCAGCTCAACTGGAACATCCTGACCGTGTGCTCGTCGCAGCAGATCGCCGTGGATGAGCTGTCCTTGAAGGAGACGGTGGGGAATATGCTCAAGTTGATCAAATGGCCACAACTTGGCCGGTAAGTGCACTCACCTGTACCTAAATATTTTTAATTTTTTCCTCGTATTTTTCTTGATTTTTTTGAATTATTTGCTAATTATTTTGTTCAAAATTTTTACAGTTATTTCTGGGTTTTTTTATCGTGTTTTGGTAGTTATTTTATTACATATTTTTTTTTCCATTTTCTCTATTTTTTTATGATATTTTTGCTAATTAATTTTTTAATTTGTGTATTTTGTTCCTGGTTATTTTACTTTTTGATCACATTCTTTTACGGTTATTTTCCTATTTGATTTATTTTTTGTTATAATTTTGTTTATTTTTCAAAAAACACGGTTTTATCATTTTTTATTTTTAACTATCAATTTTTGTGTTAAATGAAAGGTGGACGCTATAGTAAATAGAAAAGTAAAATCTTTAAAAAAAATTTTGTAAAAAGAGCTCCAAAATCGGCATAAAATCCCTCTGATCCTCGCGTATTACAGCACCGGTCCCTATGATCTGAGTAACGTCCTGGTGTTCACCGAGGACGAGCCCGGTAGTGACAGCGGATCCATGCACACCGCCGAGGACGGCGAAACCAGGAGCGAACTGCTGGAGACGGAGGGCAGCGACGAGACCGACTGGGAGACCATCCCGGCGGCCAGCGCCTCGGTCCTCCCCGCCGCCGGCCCCCACGACGCCCTGACCCGCTCCACCTTCGGCTCGG
>JAQGAU010000170.1:0-36319 GCA_034698045.1 Paramacrobiotus richtersi
AACGGTAAAATGCGAAGTGACTTTTGGCCCAACTGTCCAAGCATAAACCTCGCTCGCTTCGCTCGCTCGGTCAATTAATTGGTCTCAATGGCTGAAGAATATCAGTTACGTAACTTCGTCTTCTGCAGGCCGCCCGTAACAAGAATCTACTACATTGTCAGAGCGAAATCGCCATACGTCAGATATCCGGGAGCCTAAAACATCAGCAGCTCCTGTGGTGAACTTGACCGTCTTCTCCCAGCCGGATCCTCTGATGGAAGTCGGATATGACGGACGCTCTCCAAGCGCAACCTATCAAGCTTTTCAACTAAATTATTAACAGTTGATTACTTGTCGCTCCGAGCCGTGCTCATTGCTCCGGTTGACTCATGCTATGTTGTACGAGTATGGTACAATCAGCATGTACGTTGCGGGTGGTCTCAGTATACATATTATATACCTGTGTATTCCGGTGTTATTTCGTGTTCGCTCATAAAACAACATTTCTGGTTATATTCGCGGCTTTCGTTCACATTGTTCTTTCAGAGCTTGTCATAGAGCTGTCGCTGTTGTCACAAAACTGTCTCCTGCTGTGAGCACGTGGCGGCGGCTAAGTTATGGGCAAAGTGCCCCACTGTCATCGTTCACAACAGGTTACTTTTCTTATCACCACCGTATGCAGCAGTGCTTAGTTTCAACAAATGGAGGATTGCTTTTTCATGTGCGACGATACTTAAGAGAAGTCGAAAGAAATTAGTGATCGGCACAACAAAACATGGCTACGAAGATGTGTGACTCTCTGAGAACTATTCTTCTATGCTGTCCCTTTCAAACGTTTTGCGCACTATTTTGGAACGATACTCTAAGTGTACAGCGTCCATTGAAATCCGAAACTAATTGTACTTATATTCATTATAGTTTTTCTATGTCGACGGATTGGTATTGGATACTGTAGATGCTTGTCTTTTGCACAATCAAGTTGAGTTAAGACTGTCGAGCATATTGTACGTAATAAACATAATTCTGTTATTTGCTGCTCTTCGGTCTTCTAACCTCTCACAGATGTCAGAATCTAATGGACGATCACCTTAGTTTATCTGTAAACAAAGACCTTGTGAGCACACATGGCAAATAAGTCACATTTCAAACAAAAATCAAATAGCAGCAAATCACAACCGTCAATTAAAAAAACGACAGCGGGTATTGAAGACAGCCGCTGCAGCAACGATTGCGGACTTTGTGCAGAAATGGGCGCTTCAGGTAAAAGCACGTCACGTTACCGTTAATAGACACAGTCGCACGAAACATTGTCATTGTTCGACAATATTTATGCAAAAATTCCATGTAAAAATGCTTCCTTGTTAGCGCCGTCCATGCTATCTCTTCTTAGAAGACGTTGATGCAAAAGTATAGAAGGTGATACATGTATAAATGTGGCAACAAATAGCCTGCAGCACCCTGAGAAACCAGATAGTTTGGAACAGAAGATTCGGCGACTGTATTAACCGTGTGCTAACCATGGCGAGCTACCGTACACATATATAAAGCCACACCGTAATTTCTGCGTTTATGTGCATTCTGAACAGGTACATTTGCATTTAGTGCTTCGAGCTTGACAAGGTCTGATGACTGTGTGATGTTCCACATACTCGTAATACCGTCCACTTGTTATCCTAAATCCTATGACGCCGTTCGCGGAGTTTGGCTATCCTTGCAGCATGAATGTCCACTGCTGAGGATCTTCCTTATTTTAATTAATAACACTCACGAACGCACCTTGCTGTGCTTGTTGTGTATAATTTTGGAGTGCAAAAAAACTGCATTCGTTTTTCCGGCATTGCGGGTAGTCGTTCGCTTACCCTTATCATGATGGTCTCCCGCAGTTGTTTATGGATATCCTTCATTTCTGTGATAAGTAAGTATCGTAAGATTCAGCATACGGTAGCTAGGATGCGTGTACTTTGCGAGTTTCTGAAGCAGACTGACTTTTGAGTCACATGGGACTTTTGTAGCAGGCGACACGGCGTTTACTTCTGCGGTTTTCTGCGCCTTATTGCGAAGCACCCCTTTTTCACCGGTTAACAGGAACACTAAGCAGCGAAAGTTGCACGAAAAGACAGCACCAAGGTTCATTTTAGTGCAGCTCATCTCACTATTTAGACGTGCGACTCTTTGAAAAAAGTTGCTTCATGTGTACCGTTGTAGAGCTAAATATCTTGGGTATGTGGTAAAATATGTCAGAAGTTTTCCTCAGATCACAGTTAGGGCAAAATAAATGATACTCGCTTATTTCCAGATCGGTAGTTTGTTTCCTAAATTTTAAAATTCAGTTTTACATTTTTTAAACCATTTTCGAAGTTTGAGAAACATATCTTCAGGCTGAAATAGTTAAGAACGAACATTGTACATATATTCTGATATGATGAGACTTTCAATGGGATCAGATAAAATACTAAGTGATTAGAGAAAAAAATGGGTTAAACCGTTCGCCGCTGTTGTGAAATAACCAGTCGCTGTCCGCACAAAAGGATTTCTGGACACGAATTATATCGTTATTAGGACTATCGAAGAGAATAGCATGGCTTGGTACGAGGTGTAAACATGGGCGGCCACCTGACTTTCGCTAGCATTCAAGAGATCAGGTAGAACATGGCCATAAATCGCTGTCCAAACAACTGACCGCGGTGCTAAACAGTAACGTTCCGTATAGGTATACATGCATATTATTATGATTATTTGTACAACACAAGAGCAGGCAACCCATGTGTTCCCACGGAATGATTAAGTTTCTGAAATTCTGTAGGCATCCCGGTGGCTGTGCCCGCTGTGCCCAGTGGAAAGAAAACGCCACCGCACGTTTTTACTGGTCCCTTTATCGTTCGGGATGTCATCGCTATCACCGCCGATACCAGACGAGCACGCGATCGGACCATGGAGCAGATCCAGATCAAACCCCACTGGAAGCTTGCGCTCGGTCCAGAGATTCCGTCATTTAACTTGACAATCAAGAATGATGAGGCGTATTCCACACCGTCTACACCGGATGGAAAGCCTATCCGGCAGATCACGTATGAAATCGCCGTGATCTCCCCCAAACCACTGGATACCGTCGCCGCACTGAACAAGTTTCACGATCTAATGAGAGCGGCTGGTCTCCCTGACATTTGGGCTTTTCCCGACAGGAACGGAAACATGGTGCTGACATCCACCGTCTCCAAGGTGC
The DNA here is from genome assembly GCA_034698045.1 of Paramacrobiotus richtersi. NCBI lineage: Eukaryota > Metazoa > Tardigrada > Eutardigrada > Parachela > Macrobiotidae > Paramacrobiotus > Paramacrobiotus richtersi. The sequence continues at coordinate 3,203 of JAQGAU010000170.1, forward strand.
CGACAACCAGTACGGCCCGAGACCCAGGAACCAAGAAACCTGTCGTTGTTCATGCAGAATTCCACCTCCCGGACTCGCTGGCTATAATAGCGGACACGCGACTCCAGCGTAACCGGACACTGGACGAAATTAAGCCGATTTGGCGAAAAGCGTTCGGGCATAATGTCACCGATGCGATCAGCTTCACCATTCAAGGGGATAATGCTTTCAATCCGCCCAACACACCAGATGGCAAGCCGATCCGGAGGATTGACTACACTGTCGACGGGATGTCGACCACTGATCTGAATTTCAATGAGCACGCTGATCAGTTCCACGTACTGGCGTTGAAGGCTGGACTGCCGGGCTTGTGGGCCGTGCCTGATCCTTACGGAAACTGGATCCGGGCGTCGTCCGGTGCTAAGAAAACGACCACAACCACAGGCGCAGCACGTTTAGCCGTCAAGCCGGCGATTGTTCCACTTTTAGCTTCTGCAAACGGTACGGTGAACTTAAATTCATTTTATCAGTGCATCCTTTAACTATCACAATACCCTCAAATGTTATGAATACTATTGATTTCATTGATTAGAACGTATTAGTATATCTTACTGGCTGAAGAATATCACTTACACAACTTCATCTTTCGCAGTCCGCCCGTAACAAGAATCTAATACCTTGTCACATCTAAGTCGCCCCACATCTAAATCCGTTACCCAAGAACATGAACAGCCCAGCCGGATCGTCTAACTGAAGGTTTCCAGCCGGATCGTCTAACTGAAGGCTTCCTGCCGGATCGGAGGGACGGTTTCCAACAGGAATATATCAAGATATCTCTAGATCCATTCATTTCTACATGTATGTCTTACTAGATTCGTTTGACTGCAGCTACACTTTCGCGTTGCGTAGCAGTTACGCAAGCGCTTTTTGTCTGGTAAAAGCCTCTCTTCGTAGGCGTCCTTGTCTCTTTACTTTTCGTTTTCACTACCGTATACCGTCTGTCTAGCTGCGCTAAACAGAGGAATTTCTTCTTCTTTTTCGACCATATGTATGTAAAATAAGAAATTACTCATCGGTGCGCAAAATCACTGCGACGAAAACGTGCAAGAGCTGTTGTTCTCTGACAATCGGCAACCACCTTTTTTCCTATCTTTTCAGTGAGTTAAGTTTATTGGCAAAAGCCGCAACCCTACACGAAGCCAGCGCATGAAGACTGCGATTACTAATAGTACGGTACAATAAAGAGTAGACATTATAACACTTCCACAATCGTTACCAGACACCTTGGAACGTGCGGGTAGAGTATCCAAAAACAGATGCTGCGTTACTTTTACAGTCACCGTAGTTTATCAAGAGTATGAACAAGACTGGCTAACGGATATCGTGTAATCACGAGATCAACAATGCACGTACATGTAGCACACAATAATATACAGTACGTATCGACACTGTGTTTCTTAACAACTACAGATCGTTTTACCGATCGCCCTGCGAATCCAGCTCTACGCACAGGAGAATGCCGGTCTACTGCAGTAAACCGGCTTGATATCATGATCACATTATAATAGCGCCCAGTAATACTACGTTACAGCCCACGTATCAATTGCTCAATTAATTATTCCTTCCTGAATAGAAGCACTCCAGTCCTTCGACGCCAGCCAGGGCCATGTGCATGGCTAATTCATTTAGTTGTCCGCTGCTGGCCTTTACCCATCACTAGTACACAATTTTTCCATCTCTCTCAGTTGAGCATTATTTTCATGACCTTTCGATGTTGTTCCACATATCATGGGCTAGATCTGATTGAAACGAAATGATATGTTATCCTTGTAAAATCTCCATAACAGGATGAAAGTGTTTTTATTGCGTTGGTCGGTGCGGATGGTTCAAAATGGACCATCGTCCCGATCAATGGAGACTGCCGTTCGGTTAATTTTATCATGTTGTCTGTTAATCCCAGTTCAGGCCTGGGTGCCCTTCAGTGATCCAGGCGTATTGGGCGGCGGGAATCCGTACGCGGGACATACGTACGCGCATCCCGCCGCGGCCGCGGGCGGAGAGTTTGGCTTGGCGGGAGCCGCTAGTAATCCGTTTAGCAACTATTTGCCCAATTATAATGGTTACCGGTCCGGCTCCAACAGCGCCATTGGCTCCATGTAAGTACAACAGTTCCTTTTAGAAAACAATAAATCCTATGTTAGTTGTTGCTAACCTGCTGCTAGTTGACCGGTGCGGTGCGGAGATCCATATACGCCTTTCGGACACGATAGCTGTTCGAAGTGGTCCGATTTGCTTGAACTTTTACCAGCATGTCCCCTTATGAGTTCTGGAGCCGTACTGTTTTTGGAACTTACTTTTCGAAAAATTAATAAGTTATTAGGAATAAACTGCGCTTAGTATGTATCGCTAATACCTCTTCGGTCTTCGTCGCCAGCATCGCGATTATCTAGAACGTCTGACTGTAGTTGTGGGTTCGATTCCCGCTGTGAGTACTTTTATCTAATTTCCTGTTTCGAAAATATAAACCAACAGAACTGGAAAAATCCAAGATTCTTCTATAGCGTCCTGTTTGTAAATGACTTCACACAGCTTGCTATGTGAAATTGATTATGGTTAATATCCTATAGATGCTACTGTGATGTGCGAATAAACAAACTGGGCTCGCCCGGGGAGCTGCTGCATAAACTGCATTACCCAACCATCAACGGCCAAGATTGTCAAGCGGCCATTATGCAGTGCCATACCGCCTGCCGTTCCCAGGCACAGCGCCAGCTGTCCGGCAATGTCCTGTTCGAAGAGGGCGGCCTGGAGAATGTCGTCCCGGAGAAGGACTTCTCCGTGGGCACTGTTCTCTGCAAAGAGTATGTAACATAAAGTATAGTATCAGAAGCGGCGCTGCGGTCAGCTTGGTAAGGCTGCATGATGCATTCTCGCCCATACAGAACGGACACTGTACCTTGCTTTCACTATGCTTGCACCGGTCTTATCTTACAATTAGCGCGCATGTTAAACTCCTTGATTTTGGGTTGTGACACGAAATCAGAAATCGCTACAATCCACGTTCACGTATTCGGTAGACGACAGGCACAACTTCTTGATCTATCCGTAACTTATACCCTTGATTCTGTTTTCCCTGCCAATTTTTACGTTTCAAACTGAACTTGGTCCACCAAGTTGGCACATCCGATGGATACACCGGATAGCTAGAATTACGCTGGTCGTCTGCGCATTAGTACTTGTTTATAACACTTTTCCTGTTGGCAGACATAACAAGGTCATCGCCCCGCCGGGCGTCATCGCCTCGGTCTTCGCCAAGCCGGACGCGTGCGGCCGCGCCACCCCCATCTACGATCTAACCGGGGAGGAGACCCGTTTGTGCTGTACCCTCATCGCCCATCCCTACATCCGCACCGAGCACATCCTCGTCTTCAGTCCCGAGTGTATTGCGGGGGCAGCGCCCGCGGCCACCACTGCAGCGCCCGCTGCCGCAAGTAACGCCGGGCACGGAGGCGCCGGGAGCGCGGGCGCCACCCAGGGTAACGCCATGATGAACAACGGCGGCATGGGCGTACCGGCGCAGGCTCCCGAGCCGGTGCCCTATAACCAGGCGCCCTCCATGGCCATGCAGCTGCCGCACTTTAGGCACTATGCTGCCGCCGCGGCTGCTGCTGCGGATCCCATGAATGCGATGATGATGAATGCGGCGTTTGGTTAGATGACTGATGCTGTTAAATCACTGCTTGTTTTCCAGTTTGAATTAGCTGTATATAACTGTAAGATGCTCGCGATGCCACTGTACCGATAATAATTGAAAATGCAACTGTCAGATTACGAACTTATTTTTCTATACTAGGCATAAAAAACGCTAACACATGCCTAGCCTACAGTTAGGAATATGCGTGCGGGTACGATACAGACTATCGGACTTTCTTCGAGCAACGAATTCTTCTTAATTATCGGCTAAAGTATTCTTATCGATAAAATATAAATATGTACTACCTACAAATATATCTGGTGACACAACGTTAGCATACGAGGAACACTGTCTGGCAAGGCTGGAGAGGCTGATAGTTTCGTACGTAAATAAATGGATTAACAGTTAGTGCAATCATGACAATATAATTATGAGCGAAATTATTCGACAGCGGTGTAGCACCCGAAATTCATCCTTCTGAGTGCTGAGCAACGATAAAGGTAAATGCTACAAAGGGGGCCAAGAAGCATAAGAGTACCAAACAAAAACCTAACTCAACAATAATATCCGGGGAAACGATCAGTGTTCAGGCAAGCATGTACTGCACAAAACTGAAGCGCAGTCATTTCCTGATAGTTCTGTTTTTTGTTGTCCCGCCACTCCATTGACAGTTAGTGCATACACACTACGATTATGCTGGTGCGTGGTACAATAAATTCCCCGGCTTCCTGTTGATTTTGATGTAGCTGCAGCAGTAATCTGTACGACTACGAAACCACTAATAAACGTAAAAAGCAGTAATCAGAGCATTTCGACTGAAATCTTAGACAATGCGGTGTGGAAAATTCTGTACACTCATAAACGTTGACGAAGTACGTATACTGCATGTCTGACACTTCTATAGAGATTCTTATGACGCTCATGAGACAATCAGAAAACAAGCATGCAGTTCCTTCTTCTCAACCGCTATTTAGTTTCTTCGGCCAAAACACAAAAACAGCTTTTTGGCAGTTGCAGCTGAAGTCGCATGTTACATATTGATCTCTATTCATATTTACTTCAGCAGAAAGCATATTTTCGAAATTAAGGTTGCAATAAATCAAATTCGGTTGCGCACAAAACTGTAGTATATCGTTATGAATTACTAAAGCTACGAACACCCAACGAAACACTTGATATGTCAAAAAACATGAAAAGTGTTAGAGACGTACAATACGGATAGTGTACATACCGGGTAGCATGTGAATTACCGCATACATAAACAATGCATGATCATGACAAAGCAGAGCGCAGAGCTTCCTTTTCTCACATTACTCGCCTCAATACCAAACTGTCAGCAGATCCGCGCATCCACCGGTGTGACAATGATCAGCACGGGGAAATATGATGGCATGCTTAGAGGTTAGCCTCTCACTGTACGGCGAAACAACCACCCTGAACATATCACTCGTTTCGAGTGCCTCATCAACAACCTGGTCAAGATCACCACCGGCTGACAATGAACACAGTCTCAACAGCATGGTATCAGTTTCCCCAATCAACTGTTTATCCTCGACAACACAACCTATAAAAAACACGGCTGCCAGTGTCATTTCCATCACATCATTTGTTCAAGCAGTTGCTAATTTAAATCACCATGTCTTTTACATTTTACGTATTTTCCGCGGTTTGTCTGGTGGCGGCCGTTAACGCCGTGATGCCGGGTCAGTCGGTACGGAGTTTGGAGCGTCAAGTCAAACGCCTGGATTCCGGGAGTGTCGTCTTCCCCCGTTGTGTCTGCACCATCCACACCCTGGAGAATGTCTCGTCCGCTGGAGTGAAACTGATGTCACTGGCCTACCGGCGTTACGCCTCGTGTAACATCGACACCGACTGCAAGAAGAAGACGTCGGATTGCCCGGATTTTTGCCGGGATATGGGGTACAAGTTTCTCGGGAAGAACTCATCTTTGGGGAGTGTGATGAATGATACCAACATCTCCATCGGCAGTGAAATGTGTAAGTGGGTTAAATCAGTTATGTTCACTAGATCGTACCGTTTGAAACGTATAGCTGATAATTCTAATGCGTGCAACCGGCACTGCACTTTTATCCTGGAACAAGACCAATCTGGCTTCTCGCGTAGAAGCGTACGCACTTGTCTGATGATAAGTTTTTACCATATCTGAGATTGAAAATGTCTACAGAAAAACTGACCTTTTCTAGCAATAAGTGCATGTGTGAATCCAACGTATAATCAGCGGTACATGTTATGACATGTGCTTTAATGCGAACCTATAACTTTTACAAAGAATCTCATGAAGATTGAATGTGAATTAAGTTCAACATGTTTCCGTAAAGGTCGTCGCTTCAACCAGCCACTACCATCTCCTGGTCTGCGTGTGGGCGTCTTCTACCTGGCCTACAGTTCGCAGAACTCGTACGGTCCCCGACAAGTCCTGAAAGGCCCAGCACCGGTCATCCTGACGGACGACAGTCTGTGCTGTGTGCGTATCGATCATCCCATTTCCACCAAGGAAAAGATTGTCGTCTATGACAGCGAATGCAAGGACCGCTCACTCAACGCACTGCCCAGCGGAAACAGCGTCAATTAGCGGAAGATATGACGCAGCGGACAAGTGCACCGGCTCAGTTACACCAAGTGGCATTGACGCTGGGGTAGTTTGCACATGATTGTCGTGTCAAGTGGTTGATCATTGTTGTGCATAATGTTTAGGTGATGTATTTGCTCAGGTGTATGCGTATAGCATGTGGATTATGCGGAACAGGGAATTTGTGTGCTGCTTATATAGATTGTCAGCGGGTCAATTGGTTTCAATGTACATTTTACATTCGCTCACTTCCTTTCGTGTACAATCGTCGTTAAATGTTTTGTAAGTTGTGAATAAACTGTATAACGCAGCTGTCTTGGTGGGTTCCGGATTTCCAATGTTTCTTTTAGCTTGCGCTCTTACGGTTCATCTGGAAATCCGTATAGAAAAGATTGCTCTATCGTATCACCACTAATAGCTCTCTGCCTGTTTCACCCAACGGCTGTATAAAACATGTAACAAACACTGCGGTCATGACAGATTACATAGTTCGGACTACATGACAACACGTCTTCACGTTGCATTGTATGAAACTTCCTTGACATTGACCGAACAGCTGTACCGCTGCCCACTCAATCAACGATCCGGTATGAGGTGTTACATCTGCGTTGTTGAAACGATCCTTCTAGGAGGCTCTTATAATACATAATTATGTTAACTGTACAAAGATTTTAATCAGGTTTCACATCTTTTGCGGTAAGTACACTGCTACTACAACAAATAAATAAATCGATACATCTGTCAGCTACGCCTTCTTTTGTAGTAAATGCATAAACCGCCGAAACTGCACTGCCGTCCGCGCGCGCATCTCACTGGGCTCCGGCATCATCTCCCGTCCCCCGACGCCCTGCGTCTGCCCCGGTTCTCCTTCCTCAATTCCGGGTTCCGCCATCGTCACGGTCGTCGTGCTGGTCGTCGTCCGCCGCCGAGGTGTCGTGCCCAACGTCAGTCCCCGCGTGCGGGAGCCTTTTTTCTTCTTCGTGGATGCAATCGTCGTGGTGACCGTCGTCGGTGGGGTGGTGGTGGGTGGAAGGGCTTTTTCGGTGACCGGTTCAGGACAGAGGGACGACCGAATGATTTCGCCCTCTAGTTGGCAGCATAGTCGCTCGGGGAACGTCCCGTTGACGGCCTGGATACGTCGGCCGCAGCTTTTTGTTTGGGAGTAGACGGCTAGTTCCAGTGGCTTGCTGGTTTCCTTTCCCAGACTAACAACGAAGCAAAACGAATTCTAATTGTGTACTGCTCAGGTAACAGCTGTTTTGTTTGTCATAAGTATAAGCGAAATTCAGATTACAGATAGTTACGGTTTCTAGGCATCGCAACTTTAACATTTCACATTACAGATCACTATCCAATCACATCAAAGCGTGGTTTCACCGTATAGGTAGTGTCTATTGCGGCGGCATTTCAAATCAAATCATTTCACATTCAAACATCTTGATTCACATTTCAAGCAAAAAAGCCAAAATCCGTTTTGAAACCAACCCTAATCTAATCCACTATGTATGTACATACGCCGTGGTTTAGATTACACGTTACAACAAATTTGAACTGCTGTTTTTTTGAAGCCACAACATCGACCAATTTAATGATGCACGCGTAAAATCTGGTTATTGGGCAAGACGCTTGATAATAATTCGCCTCAAATGGTTCAGTATTAAATTTTGGTCTACCAGTACGCTTGCTTTTTCAGCTTGTCACATAAATACGTCTGTGTTCAAATTTCCACTGCTTTTAACCAATGCCTACCTACAAACGCTTCGATAAAGCTTTAAGACAATTTTGAAAACTTTGGACCATAATATTTGAAAATCTTACGGTCAAGCATGACATTACCGTATGTCAGATCAAAGCATTTCAGTGGCGGCGGCGATTTCACAGTTACCAACGTGTAAAGCAGACTTCAAAGCAAATCTTCAAGCAGTCCGTGTTGCCTTACCTCTGGCACAGAGCTTCGCCCAGCGTCCGGTGCGCTTCCCAAAACGGCTTAATAGAGAGCGGGACATCCGCCAGTTCATCTTTTCCCCTTGCCGACCCCCGGAACCCCAGAATCTGCCGGACAACGGCCGGCACACACATTTGCTTACAATACTCCACGGCGACCGCACAGTTCTTCAGTGGGCGGGACTTTTCATGCACCGGCATCAGCATGACATGGTTGATGATGCCAATATCGCAGACACACGTCCGCCGGGGGTATGTCATCTCGTTGACGGTAGTCGAGGTCAGTTCATCGATGATTTTGGGGGCTAAGGATGTGGGACGTTTAGGGACAGCGGTTGTGGTGGATTTGTGCTTCATGGAGGATTTCGGGGGGATGGTGGGGTTTTTTGCCGCGCTGATGGTGGCGATGTGGTAGAGCAGGGAGATGGTGAAATAGTGGAGTAATCTGCCGGTAATGTTCATCGCAGTGTTTCTGGAACAGCCCCGACGAGAAACAATTCCTCAATGAGCTCTCCAAACGCTGAATGTTAAAGTCGCGATGAACGACTGGACTTTACGAAAACCCACTTGAAACACTGGAGAAGACTTAAACTCACAGGCAATCCGGAAAAAACCAACATCATCACTGTGTTGGAAAAGCGTAATGCCGAGAGTGAAAGAGTCTTAAATCTGGGTGATCGTGAGAGCTGGTGGTGACCAGCCCTAGGGTATTGTCTAGGGAACAGGTACGGTGTGTGCTTAGCGTATGTTAACATGACAGCCACTGACAGAGGCCCAATTAGTACACACGCCAATCAGCCTAATCCCCGCCGTGCTGATCCGCCGGCAATCAATTAGGACGCTACAGCATTTCCTGCTGGATTAGCCGTGTTAACGCGGATTATAGGCGCTATGCTAACATTTGCACTCTATCACGCTGTGCGCCAACCGGTCAGCCAGCTCATCGCTATGTAAGATCTGTACGGTAATACTTTTCACTGTTAATAGCGTTTGATATATAAAACCTCATACAATTATTGCAATGGTCATGACACCGGCAAATGCAGCTAAACGGATAGTACAGGCGACTGTCGTGTGATAGTGTAGTGTGATAAAACCATATAGTACCAAGTGACAAAGGGAAACAAGAGAATCAATGTGATCCTGGGAACTTGTATGGACGGCACGGCAAAATCTGATGAAACAATGTTTTGTAGCTGCATTTCTGTCGCATTTATTTTGTGTTTGATTGTGTTCACTATTCTCGTCATTATTTGTATGACTATATAAGTGGGAGTCCCGAATAACGTTCTCAGTAACTTTTTTAAACGATTGTACGTGTTCAGAGGTGACGTCATACAGCTTGGCTATCCAATGCAATATCACATTCTCCAAAAATCCGATAAAGTTGATCTTCCATGACCACATGTTGTTTTGTTTATAAGCATTAAAATGACCAGATACAGGACAGATATGACAGAAAATTATCTCACTGGTCACTCAGAATACTCAAAAAAATCATTTCATCCAAACCGAAGTCTGGTACACTTCGTTAATCGTCCACATTCTCACGCAGTCAGCACTACATACTACAACGGGTGAGGATGCTGACCTCCCGCTACTAGTGGATTGGTTACACACCGTCCCACGAGACCTTGCATTCGACTGTTAACCTTACACTAATCGAAATGAAGAAGAACGAACGACATCGAAAGGTCAGCCACACGATGGCCTATTAAGAACTTATGCTTAATAATTACGATCGAACGAACGAGAGATTCCAGAATCAAGTTTATCGAAGTTACCGACTATCGACTACTGACCGATTTCTTACATCGAGCATTCTCCCGCATTACGACTTAGTACGGCATAACTTCTTCACCAAGAGTTGCTTACGTCACAAGTACAAGTCTAAACACAGGGAAATAACCACTATCGCTACAATACTGTACAACAGCATTGACTACTTACTTCTATGAGAGATTTTGTACTTCGAACTTGTGTACTTTTGTATTTTGCACATTGAAGTAATGCATTACAGTAAACTGCTGAGACGCAGCGCGTGCAGTGGCTTAATTAACATCCTCCAGGCTGGTTACAGTCGCAACCTCGTTGATAGTCTTTAGATGCGTTCCATTTATTTCCATATTTATTTCGTGCGGACTTGTACCTCGCTACTTTGGTCTTTGGAAAAACAAAGGCACGGCATTTCCGGCCACACAGTTCATTAAACTTATGTAAACAGAAAGGACCTCTGCGCTTTTTTGTCACATATAGCATACGTCTGTCGGTCGGCTTAGCGCTGAACAATGAACATCAGTCATACAAGGAATTAAACGAAAGTAATAGTTACGTGCTACTGAAGTGGCCGAGATTTTGGAATTGAGAAATATTTCGCCGCTCCCTGTCTGGCCGCCTCTGTTGCAACGATCATCCAAACTGGCTTATTTTACAGTTTGGCTTTAGAAATCTTACTAGAGTACAGATAGAATGTAGAGAATAAATATGACCCGCCATTCCCCAGTGTGTGCTTGTACGAATTAATATTTACGCTTTTTCGGTACTTCCAGAATTTGCTGTGTACATAAAAGCACATTAGGGTGGGTTTCAATTCAACTCGAATCCAGATACGACCTATCTCATACAGCGCCTGGTGTGGTCAGATATTCGGCAAAATATTTAGCCATTAAAGCCAAACGACACAGTTACCTGTAAGTTAGCGTCTGCCAACAAAAGTCTGGAAGAAAAATTCAAAGCTGCGACGCATTACCTAAAACAGTCTGCAATCAGTATACAACTTACTATTCTTCCGAGCTGCATATTTACAATTGTGCCATAAAAATGATATGATAATGATAATAATGCAATTGCTTAAGATCAGTTGTAAAATTTTCGTTTTCCGACTACTAATCCAAAGTACTTCGTACTACCTTACTGTGGAATAAATCAAATAACGAAATTTTTATGTCGATTTCCGCGCACACTATTAACTGGTTGTACCAGAAAACACTGTATATGGTTCACCTGAGAATGAACAACAACAAATGCTAAGCGGAGCAGAAAATTGCGACATCGCGACATTGCCAAATTGCGACAAAATCAGAAATTGCGACGAGTGAACTTTCAGCATTCGCTGATTCCACGAGATTCGCCCTAACAACCATCGGGGTCAACCGTCAGCTAGTCTTCCATTTCTTCCGGTGCTTCGGAGGCTCGCCGATACACCTCCACACTGGCCGATTGGATAAACCATTCATGGATATCGGGCGTTGCTTTAAACCAGCACTCTACAGTCCCACTGTCATTAGAATCCACAGCATCCAACATTACAGGGTTAGATGTAGTAAGTCGAATTGTAAACGTGACCATACATTGTGACTGATCCTCTGCAAGACGTACTGAGAATGGTCAGCGTATAAGGGTGTTTTCGTGGTGCGACTACCGTTCTGTTATTATGCCGAAAGAGGCATAGCTCATTCTCTCCTCCTCTTGCACCATCTTGGGTGGCAAGGGCAGGTGAACTTTGCACCAGATCTTTTGCACTAAGTTAGTGTGCGCCTCGATCGACCACTTGGGCATTGGCACAGTGAATACATCGGCCACACGAGATCATGCACTTTCCCGCTCTGTAGTACTCTACGCTGATCTATCCTACACCTCCCCAACCTGTAGCACACTTCCTCGCTCTGTAGTGCTCTACGCTGCTCTGTATAAGTTTTTCATGTATCGATTTCCGGCAAACCGTTCATTGATTTTTACAGTACGTGTACTAGCTCATTCCGCATTATTAATATTACACATGACAAGAAGTCCTACTGGGTACAGATGCACTGGTCGGCACTATCGGTAAGGTCATGCTCTAACTAGAAACGAACGGTCCGGTGCACCTTCAGCGTTTCTTAATTCCAAGAGATTACAACTATAAACTATCTGCATCAGCTGTGATCTATTCTTCCATAGTGTCCGGTGCTTCGCTGGCTGGCCGGTACACATTCACTCTAGCCGACTGAATATACCATTCATGGAGGTCAGGTGTTGCTCTAAACCAACAATCTACGGTGCCATGCACTATCTTCAACAGGATCAACAGCATCCAGGGACATCCAGAAACGAAGAGTGGATGTAACATCATCGTGGACGTGACCCGACCCGGTGTAGGATCCTCTTCTTGATGTAGTAAACACATTCAGGGCATATGGATATTTTTTTGGTGCGACTACTGTTCGCTTATTATGCCGCCAGAGGAACAACTCCGTTGCTTGTGCCTTTTCCACCATCTTGAGTGGCAAGGGCAGGTGCACTTCGCACCAAATATGCTGTATCATGGGACTGTCCGTCTTGATAGACCAGCTGGGCATGGGCGCAGTGAATACGTCGGCTGCACGAGAGACGTTTGGGTGCAGACTGTAACGCTTCAGCATTGCCGTTGTTGTATTCCGCGTTTCGTAACAAATCACTCTTCCGCTGGATGCAAAGCTGACATTTATAATGCTGAGAATAGTGCCTGGGCCATGGAATAAGACACTGTACTGATCGTCTGCACCGCTGCTCCTTGGAAGTATTTGTCCGTTTTGCACAACTTTGCTACTCTGGTGCGTCCACGTTACCGTATCGGTGGCATTCTCGCTGGATGCTTCACAGACAAACGATACTGTTTGGCCCAGATTTGGCCGTTTTATCACTGTCTTTATCACCGTGGAGCTCGTATCGCCGGCTGTCGGTGGGTCGTTGTGCGGATAAACCAGAGTAATTTTGTCTCCGCTTGTATTCTTATAGGCCTGCCGGATAACTTCATCCACTGCAAGACAGCTGAACATATTGCACCCTTACTTTCTGCTTATAGTATCTACCAATCCAAGTTATGATTAAGAACGGCGAGTTTCTAGTACAGTAAATCCTCTCGATAGCGTACACCAACCGTTCTTCGATTTTCGAACGTAATTCAAAGGTGGACGTTAGAACTTTAAAACCTTCGGTCGGTCGGTTTTGGGAAAGTGTATGTTAACTTATAAATGGAAAACCTGTGAAGAGCCCCCGTATTCTATAGTCTATGTGATGATTAAATCATCATGATTTAGTTCTTTTTCTCGCAAATGGAAGGAAAATTTGAACAAGGCACCGTTACAAGAGGTTTTACTGTACTCACGCCTCGACTGCGCACTGGTGCTCGTTAGTTTAGACGTTAGGTCTGATAAGGCTCGGAGCAAGCTGTTTTGCGTTGTATGCGCGGGACGCTGTACAGGGCAGCACGCCAGAACGGAAGTCTGGAGAATATTATACAATATCCCCAGTAGCACGGACAATATCATGGAAGGCAGTTTGCTCGCGTGATTAATTGACCAGGCAGATAAGCAACACATATTTCATTGATACCGAAACACCAGAGCGTTTATTTATGAATAAAATACCATTGAATTTCACGCGTGCGTACGAGTATAGATCTAAAGCAACTATTAACACCCGCTTTCCCACCAGTACGGTATGAACTGGAACTGTCTAAAAAATACAAGATTACCAAGCCGCTACCGACTTCCATTGGTCTCTTCTCAACAACTATGTTTCATGTGTAGTAGAACGGTAAGTAAACGAACGATGCAGCAATTCCCTAACGCAAACCGATCACTTAGCAACTCCATCACAATCCGCGACAACATAATTGTGCATCATAATGGAGCACCAGTAATGGTCGATCCTGTCAAATCCACGACAATTCACACTAACTAACAATAATCCGCAACAACGGTAAAAATTATGTTCAAAGACACTGGCAGCAAAATTCAGTGCAAATCGCCACCGTTCTGTCTAAGGAACTGCGGACTCGAAGCGGAAAAAAATGCAGCCGTACTTTGCTTTATATGGCTTGTACATAAGTAAATTGCTGTTCGAACATTTTCAGCATTTCTGTCCGCGCTGAAGCCGTTGGATTAATCGCGAGCGGTTTCCAGTCCAGCTGATTCAAAACAAGCGTACTGAACATTGTACATTACACTCTCCGTTATTTTACGGGACACGAGCACGCTGCTGTTCGCATTTCAGTCATTCAGAACAAAGGCAAAAATAACAGATAAATATTTCTAGATCCAGACGTCAGTGCTAGATTCATTCTTAGTTGAAATACAGCTAGCCACCAGCAAGTATCGAATCATTATAAACTAGCAAACTTGAAAGTGTAATTTTGCAGCTTCTGCCTTCTGTAGCTTTACATTACGTGGGTTTCTTAAACTTTAATGGCTGGTAAACCCACTTTAAAAATTTAATGCTAAAATGCAGTGACAATCAACCATTGAACAGTGTACTAACGTACAAGTACGGTCAACGTACAGGTGCAAGCCGTGGCCGGCTGAACAGTTGGTGCGGTGACTGATTGACGATGGATCTCTGATATTTCACCACACCGTTACACTTGAGTCTTTTACATCCATAATTTCATAATCTGTAATACAAACGAACGTGTAATCGTGAGACTTGTGTGTTTACAACAGAATTTGTACGTTTCGGCAAGCGGCATGCTACAGAGCTCGCCGGCAAGTGCATTAGGAGTCTATTGACGTTTGCGGTGCATACGTTGATACCGGTATCTGGGTGGGTCTCGATTTCGAAGCGAATCTCGATACGGTACGGAGGCGTGGCTAAACGAAGATACGGTTCGCAAAGCCACCTCATGAGGGGGTTACGGCGCCGTAACTCTCGTTTAGCCAAGCCCGCGTATCGTATCAAGAGTCGCTTCGAATTCGAGACTCACCCTTAGTTATTACATGGTCACAGATCGATGACCCACAATCGTGCCAAAAGGTCTTCTATCCCGGAACTCTGGATAAATGAAGGACGTATTAGAGATGTTGATTGTAATGGAACTTCACAGTAAAGCGCTACACTTGTGCATTTGCATCGTCTGGTCGCTTTTGAGATGAGTATTGAGTAATCACATGAATCGATAATCACATGAACCTTAACGCACGTACTACAACAGGCATGTAGCTGTGCTTTGTGCAAAGTACGGGAAGCGTTTAATTTAATAAAATCGTCGGTGTTCCAGTGCAGACTCGCCGTGTTTTAATTCCTATCCTGCGACTGAATAGGGCATTTCGCATCCTGTTGTATCGATCCAGATTTCTCACTTCAAGACCTACTGGCTGTTGTGCTAAATGTTAAAACTGCACACCTAATACTCTGGCTTCTGCCATATTGCCAATAACATTTTCATTACCCCTTGACTGACTGTCCACTTCATAGGTTGCAGGTCCTTCAGATGGACGATAACCCAATCTGCAAAATATCTGACAATGATGCAAAGTGGAATATTGTGGATGTTTACGGTGATGACGGGCTACTCCACCGCGGATGTATCGTCGGTGTGAACCCGGAAGGGCTACTGATCGACTTCGAGAACAAGATTCAAGAAGTCGCCTATGGCAGAGTCTATCACAGCCGACAGCGAAGCTTCTTCACCGATAACGAGAAGCAGCCCACCAGCGAATACAGTGGAAAATTGGTTGAAGTGTTGTTACGTTTCGGACCCGACAAGCCATGCAAGTGGTATCTCGGTACACTGCTGTTTGGCGACAACACCAAGGACCAGTCTTTCGGATTGGTTAGAGTATATCTTCCAAATCGTACGGATTGCCTCGCTGTTCCGGGCAACCGTTTCCGTACAGCGTGTCCGGAAGCAGTATTCTAAGATTCAGTGATCAAGAAAGGCCAGCTTGTTGAGCGCAGTTCTGTGTCGGAGATTCCCAAACGGCAGGAGACGTTTGAAATGGATCTGTGGTCCCACAGTGATGGACCGATCCACTTGTGGGGTCTGGGATCAATACAATCGGATAATCGCCGTGTCTATAATCTTGAACAACTCAACCAGAGAATTTTCCGCCCTTATAAGCGTTGGCTGGTTGTGACTGATATTGGTGATCGTGTGCTATTCGTTAGAAACGTTATGGCTCCTGATGCTGTAATGAAACGGGAAAAGAGTCAGAGTGGCGGATTCTGGAGACAACTACAAGTAAATAACAGAACCAGGTTAATTATCACGACAGTTAACCAAGTTATAAAATTATCAGGAGCCAAAAGCTCAGTTAAGAGCGACGGCTCCCCTTCTTTCGCGCGAAAAAGCGTAAAGTGAGCTTACTGTAAGTTATAATTTAGTTCATACTGACTTTCATCTTTTTGCATCCTGCTGTTCGTGTAACGAGTGCTGGCACGAGGGTAGAGATTTTTTTATCCTTTTCTTTTAGGGATATTCCTGCTTTGCCGGTCTCTTGGCTGCTCAAATATTTCGAATAAGCAGAATTTTGTTGGAAACTTATTTAAAAATTGACGTGTACGACGGAAAGGAAATCAGTATCCATGGCTTGTCTCGCAACATCCTCTTTGAGATGTTTGGCTCCTTGGATAGCTTAGACCAGGCCGGAATTCGCGCTGTTTGCACGGGGTGGCATAAATCTCTGACGTCGGGATCGGTACGACGTGTCCTGCGTTATACACACAGCCGCGCAGAAGACATGACATACGGAGGCGAATACCAGCTAGCGGACTGTTTAATCAAGTGCTGGAACGAAGAAACCCAAGTAATTGCCATTGCAGGAAGTGACGAATCATTCATGTCGCGGACTGGTCAGTATATAGAGGTCATCATGCGAGAGAAAAAGTGTTCTCCTGTGAAAAAGCTCCTGCTCTACAAGCAGCATATGGAGAGTAACGGAAAGATTGACCCGGATAACTTCGTAGAAGGTTTGCGCAGAGCCCTGAGTCACTTTACTTCCGTTTGCTCTGCGCTTATTATGAAGAACGTCAGTGTGTTCCATGGTTGCCGTAGCATTCCGTTTGTGGTTGGATTTAAGCTCGCGCATATTACTGCCAGTCAACTGGAGTGTGATCAAAGTATAAACTTGTGGGAACGTTTGGATAAAAGTTGTCCGGATTTGGAAACCAATGATCGCTCGGCTTTAGCTGCTTGGATACACAACTTTACCGGCCCGGAACGAAAGGAAGCCTACAGTCAGTATCGACCAGTGGAGAAGGAGCTCATAGCAAAGGTGCTGCACTGACACTGACAGTCTCACTTCAACATCTTAGACATTTATACCGACCGGCAATAGCCAGTAATACTACCGTCCGCCAGAACGTGCCCCCAGTCCGGAAGTAATGCACGGCCCTTTTGAGTAGCATTTTTGGCCGAGCCAGCGAGGTTCTAGTTTATGCTCTTAAAATTTGGCCAAAAGTCACTTTGCATTTTACAGTTTCTTTTACCGTTAGCTCGCTCGGTTACATGCGCGACCTAGTTATGTAGGTTTTCACATTTCTAGCGCCGGATACTTTTCACCGGCAACTAAATCGATCGGAAACGGGACGTTTTCCTTGTGGGAAATATTTACGGCCCCTTTTTACGTGTCCAAAACACAAGGAGAGCAGACCCGTCAAAATTCCTTACCCGCCAGTGGTGTGGTTCAAAGGGTCACTTTTCCCTCAAGAAAATAGCTAATGAGCTCCACACGACAGGGCAACAAAAGAATGCGTTTTAGATGAATATGAGTAAATGCGGGACAGAAGAAAAAATCCGATGAACTTCGCTCAGGGTTGCGCAACACTGCTTCTCGAGGGTGAACATTTTTGCCGGAAAATAATATTTTGGTAGGGTCTTCATTCCGGATTCCGGGGGACATTATTGCCGAGGGGAATCTGGTTGCCGGTTACATATTTGCAATCTTACAATTTCCATGCAGACGACAGCGCTTGTGTGTTGTAGGTCCTGACTACGATTCAGGGTTGTGATCCCCGCGAGGACGTACATTACCGCCTACAGAAATGGCAACCGGACCAATTGGTCATGCTAGATCTTGGAAAATTGACCAGACTAACCACTTACGCTCTACATGCTAGTTTCCATCGCAAGCAGATGCTGCTCGAGGTTTGCTGGTGATTCTGCATTTAAGGAGTGATGGTCTGCCGTGTGCGGGAAAATCGAGCATGAGTGATGTCATATGGCATACTCTGTAACTCCAAAGTATGATAACTCACAAGATGCACGGAGGGTCCTGTAACCCGTAGAATCACCTCCCAAGAGCCTTCAAGATATCGGTTGCAGTTATTAGTCAGCAAGAAAATGTCCAGCGTTACATGAAATGTCATTTTACATCATGTTTTTATTATATACCTTTTTTGCCGAATTCGTTTAATAGTTATTGTTCACTTACAGTGTATGTGTGAAAAAACGCGCTGTTGAAACGTGTGCCTATACTTGACTTGACTACCGGTTTACTTTGCGTACTTGTTTGTGGTACGGATCTACGAATTACCAAGTTCAGACCACGTTCTAGAAGCAGTACATGTCAGTCATTTTATCCATTTTGAATCATTACGCTAAATTCTGTGTTTTTGGTTTACTCGCGGCATACAGTAACGCTCCGCTGTCTTGAGGAAGCGCTCGTTGGTAGACCTACTGCAGTCACACCGTCTGTTAATTAAAAGCCTGGGAAAGACCGTAAAAGTAAAGAGCGACAGAGTAAAGGTTCTGCTGCAAGCAGAAGTGTACTATTTATCAAGAAACCGTTCCGTCTATGGATTTTGTTCCTCAGTTTCAAGGTTCTAAAGTCATCTGGGAACGGCGAACATTACGGTATTAACCACCTGCCATGATGCAGACTGACAGAAAAACTCTGCACTTTCTCGATAAAACATTGGGTGGGACGCCGCATGTGGTTTTAAGAAAAAGCGAATATCCAAGAGCAGCAACACGCACACACAGTCAAATGGATAATCGTACCGCAGTGTGATAAAATGGTAGTGCGTAGGAAGCTACTCAGCTCCGATTATGTCCACGTAAATGAAACGCAAACTTTCTCCTTGCTGTGGTCATTCAGCGTCCACAAACAGGGAAATGCATTTACATGATTGTTAAACATAGCCTTCAAGGGAAGAGGTGTGTAGGGGAGAGGAACGGGATCTGGGATTCACAACAGTGTAACCTCGTTGTGTTCCATCTTCGCTGCTGTTTTACTGCATCCCTTGTCATGGTACCTTGAAATTACTGCACTTTGCCCGAAAATACGTGATGTAGTCTGTCAGCTGCCAGGGCAAGTATCATCAGAACTATGTGTAAAACTGAGCCGATTTCGAAAAACACTACGTACAAGCCGAATACGGCAAGAGCGAAATACAGCTGCATTTTTTTGGCTCTCACACCATGGCAGTTAGTGCTCTAGCAAGACAAAGACTCGGTATTTGCATTAAATCCGTCCCGTGATCTGCTTGGTCACATCTTAGCCGTTACCGGATATCAACACAGTAAATGACTATCTCCGTCGAATAAATTTGTTCGACAGAAGTAAGGTTTCTCACTTTAGAGATCATGACAAGTGGCTGTTGTGTTAAACGTTAAGACTGCACACTTGCGGTGTGAAGCTACACTTAGTGTCTTATTCACGTTTGGATTGTGCACTTTCGGAGTTTCCACGCCAGCTCGACGTTGTACGCCCGGAACGCTGAACCGGGCACGCCAGAATGGAAAATTCTTAGAACACAGACAGCATTCGTATGTACAACTCCCCCTTGCAAGTATTCGTGCGGTTAATTCGGCTGGTGGCTACTTGTGGCAAATGCAAGTGGCAAATACGCGATACAGCGCACTAACACAAAGCGGTGCGCTTACTTTACTGCCACGTTAGATTTGTTTCTATCTATGCAGCTAAAAGCGGTCGTAAGAATTGTTTGTTCGCACGTGTAGGTTCTTACGCCGAGAAAATGTTTACATCTGGGGACTGGCCTTCCAGCTTTGGGGTGCGCGAGTGGTTTTTCGCCCCCAAGGAGATTGTGTAATCCGTCTCATTTGTGTGGTTTTTGAACTGTCATTTCATGTATTGTCGTTTTAACGCATATCATACTATGGTACAGCAATAAACACTTTACTACCATATCGTGAACATACCACGGCTAGAGATGTCAACGGTTCGTCAGTTCGGTTCGGCTCGGCTCCTGGTTCGGTTCCAGAGAATAAGTCGCTCATCTCAAACGGTTCCCTTCGTGAGTCGGTTAAAATGGTCCGGTTTCATTTCTGAGCGACTAGGAACCGAACCGAACCGATCGAAACCGGTTATTCGAAGTGACATGCGCAAAAGAGAAATTTCATGCTAATACGATGCACAGACCACTGAAAAAGATTGACATGACGGATATGACCCATTATTTGCTGTTTTATACAGAAAGTGATTTCAGTTTGTCGCTTTTGTTCAGAATCTCCGCGCAGCGGAAACAGAAATTGTAGATTCGTAATAAAAACATTAAATATTTTTTAACCGCAGTTATTCGGTTCGGTTTGACCTTGACTCAGACTCCGAGTCGGTTCAAATGGTTCGGTTATTGTGTGAGTTGCGCTCAAAAAACGTCGAACCTTAACCGAACCGAGTCGGTTAACCGCGGTTCAAAACGGTTCGGTTCGGTTTTTGACATCTCTAACCACGGCATTTCGGTACAAGACAGACACACGGATGTACAAGAAATTTTTCTTTTAGAACTGTTTATACTAGCTTTTGTCAGTACTTCATACATCTGTACCGCGTAGGATGCAGATTTTAAGGTATCCAGTTACTGTTTCCATGTATCACATGGAGCTCAGAAAAGCACGGCACGATAAATCTTCCGCCAGCTGAGCACCTAGCAACGCCAATATTGGCGCCAATATTGAATGCGTTGGCGTCGCCAATATAAGACAAATATGATGCCGGATACTGGCTAGAGTTCACCTAACACTGCCGTCAAACATTCAGTATTAGTTGCTTTTTCGTGTGCTCTGAAATATTATCGTATTGCAGTTCAGCCGGAGCAGATCTTTGTCAGTGTTGCGATTGTCAGTCGCTAACGGGTATTCCACGTCCACCAGCGAGTGTAAAGATGGCTAGCGCTCCCTCTGCTGAACGCAAGCTCGACGACAGAACAGTCAAAGAAGAGCCCGGTGACGATGACGTCCGATTAGTCTTCGTTCAGCAGGAACCGTTTAGCTGCGGGCGCAATCAGTTGGTGAAGCTGCTGGTGGGGGATTACGTGCAGTTCAGCAGTCGACGGGCAGTGCAGGAGTTGCTACCCGATCCGGCCTACTTTCAAAGTGGGCCCAACACGGATGGCAGCGAGTACCGGGTGCGTTTACAGGCTCCGGTGGATCCTTTGGCCGCTCATGTGGTGTTGCTGGCGGCACTCAATCCACAAGTACCGATTGATGCCAATTGCTCGGCGAATGGTCTGACGCGGGATAAACTTGGCCGGGCAGCGGAGTACTTCAGAATCGACGCTGCGAAAATTGGTACGCAAAACGCTTCGTACGCGTTTTACAAATTTACAGAACACGTAAGGTAATGCTGACGAATGTTTCCAGGAATTAAGAAACCAGCTGTAGCAGTCCCTCAACAGCTAGCGCCCGTGACACTTCCCAAGGAGACCAGTGCTCCAAAGAGTCATACGCTAAGTGTTGTGGAGATACAGAAAGATTTCGACAAAAAATCTCAGAATGCTGCTTTTCTGGAACTGACCTTGGTGGATATGTTCCAGCTGGTCCGGGAAACGTTTCTTGCGGTATCTTCTGAACTGGAAGTGTATCAGGTAGGGAAGGTGGAATATATGTTCAGTACAACGGGCATACTGCGTAATACTCTGTACAGCAGCCACGACCTGCTCAGGGTGTCCATGATTCTGTCCTGCAAACCATGTAAGAAATTCTGAATGCCGTAGCCAGAAAGGTGAACAGCTTCACGGCATTATAATGCTCAGCTTTAATACACATTTTAAACCATAATCAAAATATATTATCCCAAAGCAAGGCCTCTGACAGATAAACAGCTGTCATCACGTCAGTTCTAATCGAAACGTTTCACAGCGTCGCATTCTTCAAAGCAGACATGCAGTCTTTAGTGCCTCAACGGTGGCTCTACCAGTCCTACACGTAGTCAGAAACGCATCCACTAACTACCACTTTCGTACATGATCTTTTATTACAGGGGGTGATGAACTAGTGCCATCACCAGTATCCAACTCGTTGGACGAAAGAAATTTTCGATTCACTATTAATGGAAATCCGTTGGGACCTGTTATCCAGCTCAATGCAATTAGCGATCGTAACAGCCTCCGGGCCATTGCGCGAAACCCTATCGGACCTACAAAAAACCCTCTTTCTACCAAACAGGCTGACTGCAGCACCCCGCGAACGGCACTTTACGGAGAGCGTCTATCTTTTCTATGCTGACCGGAATTACACCAGTTTGCGAGTGTACGACTGGCGGACCAACAAACTCACCAGTCTAGAACTTCCGCAGGAAATTAAGCCGTGGACACCGTACAAGGAGATGGGACCGCTGGTCAATGAGAAGCTGCGGCTGCGGGTGCAGCATGGGCAACAAGTGAAGACATACGCGTACTCGCTGTCCACGCAAACCGCGGAGTATGTGTTTGAAGAAAAGTTTATCAGCGACGATGGGTATCCGCTAACCTGCATTGATGGGAAGGTTTACGGGTGGGACTTTCGTAGTGCCACTGGTAAAGTGAACAAATCACTCAAATACAATCCCGGCTCGTCTACGTTCCTTCATGGAGTCGACTCGCCAAAGTATTTAAGGTATGTATGAATACGTCGCTTTGCATTAAATGTTTCCTAGTGATGACCCATATGATGCTCTTGCCGCTAATGGCGACACAATCGCTTATTCAGGACGGAAGCTGCTTTTGACGGTTGGAACGGTAAATTTTACTACTGCGGAGGAACCCCAATGAAAGGCAAAAACCGCGATCCATTAGCCAGCGTCGAGGTAAGCGACACCCGAAGCGAGACCTGGACCGACTTGCCGGAAATGCTGCAGCCTCGACGCTGCTTCGCCGCTAAGATCTGCAGTGGTTATTTGTACGTAACGGGTGGTGCGTGCTCCTCCCGTCCCGGGATCCTGAGTTCTTGTGAACGGCTCAACCTGAACGCTACCAAAGCGAAATGGGAGCGCATCGCTTTCCTCTCCGCGGCACGCTATCAGCATTGCATGTTTGTCGTTAACAACCAGCTGTATGTATGTGGAGGATACACGGCAGACGGACAGGCCGACTGGATGGAAATGTACGACCCGCGACGGAACTGCTGGAACCGGGTGGTAGTGGGTGAAGGCCGTTTTGGCCCGGTTTCCGCGTGTGTTGCAGTGATGACGCGCTGTACGTGATTCGCGTACAGTATATCGCAATGCAGTGTTGGGTTGAGAGCGAATTCATTTGTTGAGTCGGTTATATGGTTCACTACATTGTGCCAGCGGTACCGTCAACATGAACATTAATTTTGGTAACGGAATGCTCGTGGTTCTTTTGGGAGGATTGACGCAGTGGATCTGAATACTGGGACGCGGTGTAATCAACTTATAAAAATTAATGGTTATCTACAGTGGAACGTACAATATCGGCGCAACCGGTCACGGTTGGATCTTTCGGGAAATATTGAAACGCAACAAATTTGAGAAAAGTGTATTCGAAAAATTTTTAGTTTTGGTCTTAGTCATCCTACCACGTGACAAAAGCATAGTGCACTGCCACTGAGACCGTCTGTTGTGTGCCGACTTCACTGTTTTTCAAATTCATTTTTCCAAATCTATATACGAACAATTATTAAGCAAAAATATGTGTTCTCGATAACTTTTCGTGTTCTTTTCAGTGCAAAAGGAACGAAAAAGGGATCTGGTTTCTGTGAGTTTTTAAAATTGCTGAACTGTTTGTGGCTTCGCTAACATAGCTCTGAATCGCTGATCTATTCACTGGCTTTACTGGCAGCGTAGCAAACATCCGGCAAAATTTAACGGACTGTCTCCATAGCTACGTCTGCATATACAATTGTGTATACTAAAAGAACACAAACATTCTCGAACCGCACCTTCAGCAACGGTTTGTTCTCATGTTAAATATTTTTCTCATGAGTTCGACTTACATACATGGGCAATGCTCAGATTACCGCACATCACCACCATCCTACACATCAGTGTTTGCCGCAGTAATACCAGGATATATCGACAGTTTCAACGATCATCTTGTTATTGCTATCGTGTGTCTGTGGCTATCAGAGTGACGTCTGACCCGTTTTAGAAGTCTTCTATAGGAAATCCCGATAATGAAGCATGCCTGCAGTATTCTGTCTGTTCAGTACGCGTTCACCGGAACTCAGAGTCATTCGACTTTCTTTAGTGCTGTTATTATTACAGTTGCTTAAACAGTTGTCTACTTCTCACAGGTTTTAGTCTGGACAGTTCTTTCACGACATACTTCTGTAAAGACTAAAGATCTTGCTCAATTAGGAAACTCAGAGATTACGCCCTCCAGAACTGTCACCTTCTGACGACCCAGGGGCGCCAAAGACCAGCTTCGACGACATAGGGGGCACGTTCTGCGGGAAGCCGGTGTTGATCCCGATGAGGTCAAAGGTCGGGTTGGTCTGGATGGCCGCCGGGGTCCGACCGCGATGGATACTGTGCGGATCCATGTGGGCGGGGTCGATCCGCCTTGCTCATGGTGACTTTATGTACCGGCACCATGAAACAGTTGTCACAATCGGTCAAATTGTTATGGGCCAGTTTCTCGGTCATGAATTCCTCCGCGGCTAGCTGTGGACCCGGTGCGGCGGTGACAGCGTAAGTGATGTTAGAAGAGACTGGACCCCCGTCGTCCACCGTCGGCGCCATGGGAGTGGTGTTGACGACAACGACATCCAGTGAGCTGTTGTCAGCTTCTACCAATGCAGCTGCAACCGGCGCCGTAGTTTCCGCTTCGGCTCTGGGTTGGACTGGCCGTCTCAGCTGTAGAAAATTCCTGTGAATGACAGTGGCGGTATCGCTCGGTACTTTCACCGCGGCACCCTTTTGCGTGGCCATCATCGGGGATGTTTGGAAGAGCTGCTGGAACGCCTGCACTACCTCCGGCGTCTCGTGTTTGCTGGTACTCTGCACGGCATACCGCACCCGACTGATGGAGCGGTTCATCTGGTCCAACCCCACCGACTGCGCACCCTGGATGTTGACCACAACTTGGCTTTGTGGGACACCGTAAGCCTTCGACCAGAGAATTCGGAGATTGACTTGGAGAGCGTCGAGCATGCTGGCGTTCAGCGTGTGGTTGTACGCTGGAAGGACAGGCGGCAGAAGAGCGAGGCCTAGCGGGACGATGGTAGTCGTAGGTTCGGAAGCGATGACCACAGGCAGTCGGGTTGACATGGTTGCCGTCCCCGCCGATATGCTCGCAGCAGCCGAGATCTGAACAGTCGCTGGTTCCTGCTCAACTAAGGGCAGATCACCCAATGAAATTATCTGTGTGAACGTCGGAAGGGCTACTGTGGGGTTGGCGGTTACGTTCGGATCGGTTTTCTGGGGATAATTGTAGGTTGGTGTCTGCTCACTTGGGCCGCTGCTATTTAACAGGTCGATTTGCACACTGTTAACCGAGACACCCAGGGTGGCATTCCGCATTACTTCAGCTGTCTGTTGGACCGGAAGCGCATCACTATCGGCGTAGCTCTTCAGTAACAAACTTCCAGTGGCCTTTGGTTTATACTTGTGAACCCTCCCAATTATTGGTCCGTCGTGCGTCACGATCTCGGTGACAAGTGTTGAAGCGGGTGACTTAAGGGTAGCGGGCGCACGTGGCGTTACCGCCTTGGGTGTCCTTGGACTGGCCGGTGGCGCGGGTGTCGTCACAAGCGTTGACGGCATTGTAGGGATGATGGGCGCCAGCACCAGGTCTCCATCGCTATCGGGAATAGCCCACATGTCACGGAGACCAGCCGCTAACGCCAGATGGTGAAACTTGTTCAACGCAGTGGTGGCGTCCAGTGGTCCGGATGAGATCCCGGCGATTTCATACGTGATCTGTCGAATAGCCTTCCCATCCGGTGTCGACGGTGTAGAATACGGTTGATCACTCACGATGGTCAATTTGAACGACCCAATCCCCTGACCGAGCGCTAGGCTCCAGTTGGGTCTGATCTGCTCCTCCATGATCCGATCGCGTGATCGTCTGGTAATTGCCGTGATAGCGATGACATCCCGAATGGAAAAGGGACCCGTGATAACATGCGCCGTTTCGATATACTGTGGTGCGGAACTAGGAAAAGCAACTGTCGCAGTCAGTTGGGATGCGGTTAGACTAGCGTCAGACGTATCACTATCGGTGTGGCTCTTTAGTAACAAACTTCCCGTGGCTTTTGGTTCATACATGGGAATCCTCCGAGTCACCGGCTCGTCGTGCGTCATGGTCGCGGGGACAACTGCTGGGGCTTGGGACGTTAGGGTAGTGGACCCAAGTGGAATAGCGGGAACAGTCACCGCTTCGGGAGCTCTTTGATTGGCCGGTGGCAGCGACGTCATCACGACTGTTGTCGGCATTGTAGGGATGGTGGACGCCAGCACCATGTCTTCATTGCTGTCGAGAATAGCCCACAGGTCACGGAGACCAGCCGCTCCTGCTAGACGGTGAAACCTAGTCACCGCTGCTTCTGTATCCAGTCGTCCCGGGGAGATCCCGGCGATTTCATACGTGATCTGCCGGACATTCGTACCATCCGGTACCGACGGTGAAGAATACGTTTGATCACTCTCGATGGTCAATTTGAACGACTCAATCTCCGGACCGAGCGCCAGCTTCCAGTTGGGTTTGATCTGCTCCTCCATGATCCGGTCGCGTGCTCGTCTGGTATCGGCGGTGATACCGATGACATGTTGAATGGAAAAGGGACCCGTGATAACATGCGCTGATGTTCCACTGGGTGAATAGGGCGGAACCATCGGGATGGCAGTGATGTTGACGGGGGCATGCGCGGTTCCGGTGTACGGCGGTGCGGAGCTATAGGAAAAGTCGCAGTCAGTTGGGATGCGATTAGACTAGCGTCAGATGATTTCTTATGTACGTTATGAACATTTTCGAATAAATATCAAGGAAACTCAAAATATAAATTACACGTAAGAAAAGACTAGGTAGAATTTCAACAGCGATTTAGACAACAGAATGTATGAAATAATCCTGAAGACAATATCAACTGCATGAATTAATTGCACAACTAAGAGTTACGATAATGTTGTAGACGAAATTGGTTGTTTTAATACGTAATGCATGTAGCGGTCTTGGGTGCAAACACTTATAATGCTATGGAAGGAATAAAAATGCTATAAATAATGTTGTGGACATTTATTAGAGACAACTAAATATCCTGATAATTAATAACTGTAAATGAGTTGGCGTACCCTTGATCGGAAGACACTCTGTTATCGCGGCTAGTGACCCCTTGTGAAACCGTTGTATGCCATCGCTTCTTGGGTGTCATAACAATTTCGTTCGTTATCACAGCGTTCTCTCCACTGGCCGTTTCCGAAGTCGGTTCGCTACTTCCAGGAACCGTCATAGTCGCCTTGTATGGCGTGGTCCTAAGTGCGCCATACTGTTGTTTCCCTGTTGTTAGTTTACCCGCTTTGGTGACTGTTGTCGTGGTATCCTCGTATTGGTCATCCGTGCTTTCCTCTGCTGCTGCGCTTGTAGTCTGTCGTATGTTGCGTTTCGGCGTAGCGGTGGAAGCGACATAAGCGAACTCTTCATCGGACTCCTCGACAGTCACTTGTGGTTCGGCTTTGGTTACCTTCACTCGAAGTGCTTCGTAGTGTTCGTCAGGTATTTTGGCAGCTGTGGTAACCTTTAGTCCTGCCGTTGCGGGATCCTCATCATCTTCATCTTCCGAGGAATCCTCTTTTGAACTGAAAAAGAAGATGAATGTAATTGCACATTTACACACGCTGAAATTTCAAGAAGGCTGTGCACGCTTCTTGTCGCTGTGATCATGCTGTGCAATAGTATAATGACCGCGGAATACCTAAAAGTCTAAAACTTTACCTTGGTGCTTGTGTTGTTGCCGGTTTGGCTGTTGTGGTTTGTCTGCAAATGAATCGATGTTCGTACAGTTGTTCATGATGTGCATACGCTAACATAATGATCCGTACGTATAGCAAGGAACATGTGATTCGGCTGCCCTTTCCGCAAACAAGAGCATGCCAGCGTACTTCTTACTTCGTGGTTACTGCAGCTCCAGTGGTGTCTTCCTGCGCCGAGTCTTCCTCTTCTGTGGTAGCGACCGTTGCCACAGTTGTCACCTTCCTTCTCGGCGTTGTGGCCGTTGTCGTCCATTCAACCGATTCATTGTCCTCTTCTGTCCATTCCGACATCGACTGCATTCCTGGTATGATTTTTGTGGCCGCATTGGTTGTCTTGACGTGTATCGTCGCGTATCCCTTGTCCGTTTCTTGGGCGGTAGCGATGAACGCAGTTTCAGCTTTTGTTTTAACGGCGTACGGGTCCTCCTCTGATTCATCCTCACCGGGTTCGATTCCACCGGTTTCGACGGTAGCGGCAGTTACGGGTGCTGGGATTGTATGTTTAGCCCACCTGGAAGGGATCCGGCGGGAGTTTGCCGGTTCGTCGTTACTATGTTGTGCGACGGTGAGATTTGACAAGCCGAGGATAACTGCAATTTTTATTTATTTAATTTTTGTTTTAGTTGAAGTTTTTCCTCATCATAAACGCACACGTGCACGATGATGGGTCTTGCCATTTTTATCCCGACAGCACGTTTCACAAATGATTTTGAAAGCTTTTAACGCCAGAAACTAATATGTGCACGAGATGCTAACAACTGCCGTCCCTCAGCAATACAACCATATCTTCCCGCCCAAAGGCAATCACTCTTTATGAGTTCACTTTTATATAAGATAAGATATACATACATATGTACGTTATTGAAAGGTATTACCGCGTAACAGCGTTTTTGTTAATTCGGCAAAATGCCAAGAACCAATGTTAACCCCATAAAAAATTCCAGAAAATGCCTGTTTGTTAGTTCCCGCAAAATGCAGAAAACCGTTTGCTTTCAGTACGAGCCGTTCATGTTCATGTCGTATTTGATTGGACCAGAGATTTAATGGGAACTCGACGAGATGGGTTGATATATAGATCATACAGTCTGTACAGTTTTAAGTCAGAACACTCACCTATCACGGTAATTAAGGAGATCCACAATAAACCATGGAACAACATCGTAACAAGTCGAAGTGGCTGAAAGCCGGCAAACTGACAGCAATGGCCGGATAAATGAATGCTTGTATTAAATTACAATAAATGAACAGTGAGCGCAGCAGCAATCGATGGGTTAACAAATATCATCAATCAGATCAACCGTGTACACTAAAACTGCATCACACGTAATTCGAAAAAGCATTTTAAAATTTTGAAGAAAAAGCGGACAGGCACCATGAAGAAATGATAAATAACTATAATGTTAACTGCGTCACACAGACTTCTGTGCGTGAAACACCGGCATCACAGAATCCCAGACTCTTTCACGAAATAATAAGCAAAGTAAAGCGTAGCCCCTGTACAAGTTTTATCTAATAAAACGGCCATTAAGCGTTCCTTTGCCGACGAACATCAACACGTACGGCTAGACTGCTAATTGCGAGAGATCTGCTATCTTCTTCATCTTTAATTGCGCAGCGTTCGAATGCCTATGCACGGTAGCCTAT
Source organism: Paramacrobiotus richtersi (assembly GCA_034698045.1). Taxonomy (NCBI): domain Eukaryota; kingdom Metazoa; phylum Tardigrada; class Eutardigrada; order Parachela; family Macrobiotidae; genus Paramacrobiotus; species Paramacrobiotus richtersi. Next base: position 32,940 of record JAQGAU010000170.1, read on the forward strand.
ATATTAGTTTTTTGGCTGACTTGTGCAGAATTAATGTGGTTGATAGCTCTGCTGTCCCATTTCACCGATCCGTAATCTGAGAATCTGAGATACTATTAGACTTATTGTTTATGGGTATAACTACTTGTTTTATTATTTGTGTGACGATTGATGTGCTTGTATGGCTGTTAGAGAGAAGCATGAAATTGCACATTTTGACTGTTGAATTTCGTTAATCGATCTGTTCCACAGTATTTCTATTAGCTAACTATTAGCAGCATTCGATGACAATATATACCGCTGCAACTTTAAAAAAAACCATTTCTGTGCCAAACAAGTCCCGCTTAATGTCAAGTAATACCGTAATGTTGAACAAACTCCAACAAGGTGTAGGCTGTATAATTCAAAGGGCCGTGTACTTACCGGGATTTGACACAGATTGCATTCCGTATTTTTTGATAAAAGAAATTAATGGAAATGTAGAAAGCGGAAGATGCCCACCTTCAAAGTCAGGATCATTAATCCGAATAATTAATACCCCATTGCCGAGTCAGCGTCCGTTGCTCGTTACAGCAAATGTTGCGGTTTCCTATTCGTTAAACATGAGAGCGTTCAAATGCGAACGCTGCACAGTAGCCTGTATGTTGATATTTTAATTAAGTTACATACAATTAGCTGTGTGCACCGACCCATTTTCCAATTAGCGTGAGCTATTACTAATTTTCTCCAGTTGTTTGGTCTATCAACAACTGCTAGAAAGCAGATTATGGCCAATGATCTGTAAGTTCCTGGTACAACATTGAAAATTACATTATGGTACACCGTAGAAACTGTACGTGCATTAGGGTCTATGTACAAACGGAACGCACCGGTAGCATGTTTAAAATTTAATACTACTGTATAAGTCTGTATTTACATAGGGATCAACCGTGAAAAACCCGTCGATACTTTGCCACTTTTTAAATGAATCATTTACGATTAAAACCCAAGCTGAAGCACAGCAAGTCAGCAATGCGAAATCAACGTCCGTATTTTATACATCATCCGACAATTTCAAACAGAAACCGACCTGTAAGAAAGGTATATACGGTATCAGAGAAAAACTGAATAGATTAAATGAACTTTCTTGCGACGCTGCACCTTTTTTTGATAATTCAGTAATTGCAAACGATAACCTTATGCCGGTTTGAATGCGTGACAGGACTCTCCGTTTACGTCTTAGATTTAGGATCCTTCGGAGATGCGGAAAGTGTCATGTGACGTCACTCGTTCGGGATTTTTCTCTCGCAGGGCTGTACATCATTCCTTAATTGCAAAATCACCAACAAACCTGGATCGGCATCTGCTTACGATGGAGAATAGCATGTAGAGCGTAAGTGGTTAGTCTGGTCAATTTTCCAAGATCTAGCATGACCAATTGGTCCGGTTGCCATTTCTGTAGGCGGTAATGGACGTCTTTGCGGGGATCCAAACCCTGGACCATAGTGAGCACCTACGAAATACAAGCGCTGTAATGTGCAGTGAAATTGTAAGACTGCAGTTTATGTCCCTCGTGTTGCCATGTAAAGGTCATGCGATGCAGATCATAACGATTTTCTCTGATGTAGTATTCAGTCAGTTGATTAGAGGGCTGGTACCAGCAAGTTGAATTACTTCAATTATTTCGATTGTGCTGTAATAACGACAGACACGACAGGATTACCCTGAGTGGTGTTCATGAGACTTTCCCTACCGGCAAAGATCTGGAACCACAACTTGACTATTGAAATCGAGAAATTTGACTTTTGTACTTTTACTGCTCTTCCAAACACGTAAACATTAAGCTCACGGCAGACTTCCCGTTCCGGGCGCACATCTTTTGCCGGTGAAAACTTTGAGAAATACGAAACGCATTATTAAAATGCCGTTCTGATGACGGAAAAAGTTTTTGGTAGGGAACATTACTCTCACTTTCACACATACTGTAATTAAGTTAACCCGTGTACGTTTTAGAACTTGACATATCAATGATATCATCGATATTTTGAATTCGCGCACTCTCTCTGCAAGTGTCAACGCCCGACTCAACGGTGGTAACATAGGCTAATTTATAAATAGGTACGTTAGTAAAACCGGTTAGCATGTTGAAGTGAACATTTCGGTGCAATACCTTCGCTATGTTTTCGCTCTCAGCTGTTCGAGACTGACTGTAGACTTCCCTTCGTTCCGGGTCGGTAAAGTTGTGTATCCACGCAGCTAACGCCAAGCGGTCTTTGTTTTCCAAATCCGGACAACTTTTGTCCAAACGTTCCCACAAGGTTATTCTTTGATCACTCTCCAGTTGATTAGCAGTAAGATGCGCATACTTAAGCTGAACAACAAACGGAATATCCCGGCTACCACGGAGCACACTGATGTTCTTCAGAACAAGAGTAGAACAAACGGTAAAAAATGGACTTAAGGTTCTGCGTAACTCTTCCACGAAGTCGCCCGAGTCCGTATTTCTGTTACTTTCGATATGCTGCTTGTAGAGCAGGAGCTTTTTTAAAGGGGAGCGCTTCTTCTCTCGCATGATAATCTCGATGTACTGACCCGTCCGCGACATGAATGATTCGGCACATCCTGCGATGGCAGTTACTTGGGTTTCTTCGCTCCAGTACTTCAGTAAATACTTTGCGAGTTGGTATTCGCCTTGGTATGTTTTGTCTTCTTTGCAGCTGTACGTGTAAAGCAGGACTCGTCGCACAGTTCGCGATGTCAGAGCCTTGTGCCACTCAGTGCAAACAGCGTAAATTCCGGCTTGATCTACGCTATCCAAACACCCAAAGATCTCAAAGAGGACGTTGTGAGACAAGCCATGGAGATTGCTGTCCTTTCCGTCGTACATGTCAATCTGTGGATGAGTTTCCAACAAGACGCGGCTAACTCGAAACATTCGAGCAGCCAAGAAGTGGGCCAAGCGGGCATATCTCTGAAAGAACAGTAGGCTCTTTACAACCACAGAAAATCCTTCACTTCCGGCTAACACGCGTCATTTGAACAAAAGGTGAAGGAATTATGCAAAACAAACGAAGTTCTAGTTTTGTCTAAGCGCAGGAGACCTTCGCTTCGGTTTAAAAAACTTTGCTCAAAAATCGTAGTAGTTGACTGCCACAGTGGAATACAAGACAGTAACCTACCTGTAGGTGTTGCCGAAATCCGCCACTTTTAAGCTCGTGTTTCATTACGGCATTGGAAGCCATAACATTTTTCACGTACAGCACACGATCACCAGTATCTGTCACAACGATCCATCGCTTATCCCGCCTTAAAACTCTCTGGTTCAGCTGATCAATGTTGTAGATACGGCGATTTTCCGATCCCATTGCTCCTAAACCCCACAAATGAATCGTTCCATCACCGCGGGACCACTGATCCATCTC
>JAQGAU010000171.1:0-36179 GCA_034698045.1 Paramacrobiotus richtersi
CCGACCTTCAGCCGGTATACCATGTTCAAGTATCTCGTCCTGCTTGCCTTGGTGGGCGCCGCCGTGGCCCAGCGAAAAGGTGCGAGCAACCAGGTGTTCTCCCACCAGTATGTTTTCGACTGGATGAAGGTTCTGACCAATCCCGAGATCTATGCGCTGCTCTCTCAACGTGAGGCTGTCTGGCCGGAACGCAACGAATATGACATTCCCGCGCCGAGCTTCACCTGCGCCGACAAGCAGTACCCTGGTTACTATGCCGGTAAGCGCAGTTCACCTCAAATTTATAAACCATACATTCAAGCAATAATAATGATCTATATGGTAGATAAGGTGAAAATGGTGCCTGTGAAAAATGTAGTATACTAAATTCGTTATTTATTTGCTGATTTAAATGTGTAACGAGACTTGTTGCGCATATAAGCGTTCGAATATTGTTCGGTTAACTGGTAATGGAATATTTAATCCGGAAACCAGTATAAAAGTGTTTCATGTTCAATGCAGACGCTGCCACCAAATGCCAGACCTTCCATCGCTGCGACGTCAACGGCAACATGACCAGCTACATTTGCGTCAACCGAACCCTCTTCAACCCGATCACGCTGATCTGCGATTACTGGTTCAACGTTGACTGCGACGCGTAGGTTTTCTCTCATATCTACGAAGTGGCAGTTACTATAACGGGTATTATCTTGCTGCAGTTTCATTAAGGACGAGAACTTTGGTAACCGTCGCCTGTACACCAGCGAAGTGCTCTTTGACACCCCAGGCAAACAGACCGGTGGTAACGCTGCTGGTCCCGGAGGAAACTGGGTGTGGGTGGATCAAGGTGCCGGTGCTGCTCCCGCTGCCACGGAAGCTCCCGCCACGGAGGCTCCCGCCGCAGAAGAGACCACCGCCGCTGCTGAGGAAACCACCGCCGCCGCTGCTGCCGAATAAGCAGCCCCGCTTCAGCATTAAAATATGACCAAAGACAGTACCAACACAGAATTGTCACCCCCTGCCCAAGAAACACAAAAATGATGACTATGATATAGCTCTGTTGGAAAAGTGAAGACTGCCGCTTTGTGAATAGTCTACAGTATTTCGAAAGCTCAACGAATTATGCTTTTTAATAGTACGGTTTGTTGAGAGGAAAACAATAAAAACAAACGTAATCGCATGATACGCTAATTTGCTTTATGAACGAGAAACTGTACGTAACATGGTGATGGAGCCGTAGTTCCAAAGGTCATCGCCAGATGCCGAAAAAAAACGGTTTCGCCGGTAAATGGCGGTAATACTTGTTGTGCATATGACGTGTCAAGTATAAGTCTACTTCAGCTAACCGGCAACCCGTCGACAAGCAGTTCTTTGGGTCACCTAGAAATTCTTTGTGTTGTTGCCAGTTCCCATGATTAACCTACCCGCCAGACATGAATATCGGCTGACAAAAAGACTGTGGCAATGTACGAGGACTGACATGGCATTTACCGGAAACTGGTCTAGGCGCAGGCACCGGAATGTTCTTACATCAAACCCCCTGCCAGTTAACGAAGTTCTAACAAATACAAGAAACCGGTCTTTATATGTATTATTGGAAAAATAATCGCTTGTGTGATTGCACCTGCGCTAATGATCTCTGATGTTCAAAGCAGACAAATACTTCATAATCGGGTAATGGTATTATTGCCTGTAATTAACTTCATAAGCTGACCGCAATACAATACGTGTATTCAAGTAAACCAGCTTTGCAAAAACTAACTGAAGACCACAACTCTAATCGCTGTTTTATTTGCGGGACTGTTGCACTTGTTCTTCTACATATTGTATTTTAAATGAATGAAGGAAAGACCAGAAATGTGAAAGATTGTGTATATATATGCCGGGTGAGAAACACATCGTTATCTCTGCCGCTTCAGTTAATAATATCTCAGATTTAACCCGGAACAAAAATTTTTGAGAAACCAATTTCGATCGTTGCTTTTGGCGGTAAATGGCGCAGATTTTTGTTTTTTCTTGATTTCTAATAGCAGTTATCCTCAGTAAACTGATTATATAACGCTTCATGTAATACGGGTTTGTTCGAACTGGTTCGTGGATAAACAAATGAATAACAAATTTACGACCCAGTCTGATTTGCATATAGATAATAATATCTGGTTTCTCAAACACGCCGTTACATAATAGAGACGGGTTTTCATATCTTGGTGGGATTTGTTTTGTACATTAATTCAGTACCGTCAAAGTTACCGTTCTTTAAAATAAACAAGATCGAAACAAAGAGGAAAGGTTTCACTCAGCGAATAATATTCGAAGCCGGGTAGTCTGCAATGTACGTTCTCCAAACATCACAATCATGTAGTAAATTTCTGTCTTTCTAATTTCTATTCCAGGAGTTATGTGGCACATAAATAAGTGCGATTCAGTTTGATTGTAGTAAATTTTTATTCAGATCCAGCACACTTTCTTGTGATTCCGACGACGACACATTAATAAAAAAAACTTCCTCAGACCCTTGATAACTAAAGAAGTCAATGTAGAACTAATATAAGCACTTAGCAATACAGAAAATTACTACGCACATGTATGACAATTTAATGAACCAATCTTTCACGAGATACAGTATTTATCGTTCATCCATAACCGTTACATTGAGCAATACCTACACACCTTTCCTAAAGAAATGTAGTGAACTGACATATGTAGGCCGCAGTACGGTACAGGAAAACGTACAACGTATAACGAATAACCGTACACACCTTTTCCAATCCTGTGCAGTAAACACAAACAGAGTGCAGTTTCAGCACGTAATTTTATTTTGTTTTATTTTTATCAATTAAATTATAAACAAAAAGCGAATAGCACGGCAAATAAAGCTGCGGATTCGTAAAATTTTGCTCTACTTCGGCATTTTTGCAGCAGTTGATATTCAAGAGTAGTTCGATACGGGACGATGCCTCACTCCGCGACTACCTTTTTCTTCCTGTACGCCATGTACACCTTACTTCTAGCTATAGTAGCTACAGCTTACGTTAAAAGCGTTTGAAGAATTTTATACTTTTTCTTAATTATCTCGTAGAAAAGAGTTTGTGTCAAAATTAACAATTCTATGCGTTGATCACAATATCTGTAATTGTGGAGACAGACAGAAGAAAAAACAAAGAACACAACGGCGTTACACGTTAAACATCAAAAACACATCTTCCAGCTCTTTAGAAGAATTCCAGCTCTTTTTCTTAATATATATATACATACAGTGTACTCATACATAAACAAATTATACTGCTTGTCTAATTATAAGCATGATCATGCGCTATAAATTCCGGTCAATAACAATCCCAACATGGGATGTTAATAAAGATACATTATGAGATTTTTAACCATTCAAAACCATACAGGTTGGGCAATAACGATTATAAATGATTGCTGGATTTATGGTTGCAATCCGGCAAAAAATCTATAGGTTCATTTACCGAAAACATGTGAAGTCTGTATAACAGCACCCTATACCCGTCACTCATACCACCCTAAGGATTTATGGCTACAGTAGAACTGTTGTATTGAATTGTAGCAAACATGACCTTTATTGCACCTCAGTTTAGAGTAAAACCAAAAGTACAACATGTTTATGGTTAAATGGCAGGCATTTTTTTGCGCTCTATGTCATGATTTCTTATTAGATACATTCCCGTATTGCTGTTCAGATCTCCTGACTGGGTTGCCTTTAAAACCTCGTAGCTAACTAATCGTTTCCTTGAAACCTTATGGAACTTATCAGTATTGTGACCTTTGTACGGACATTGTTGGTTTACCGCGTAGCGCTGTTTGGGTTCTTGGGATCTTCGGTTGAATCGTATTATGACTCAATATCGTGCTACGGTCAGCTTCCTTCAAATCCCACGCATCGTTATAAACTCGAGCGGAAAATTAGGATAATTTTTAATTATTATTAATCACACAAGTTACAAGTTAACTAAACGGAGTTAACAGAATATGCTTGGTTAGCTGTTGGTCTGATTTAGGCACGGGCGATTGTATCATTACACTAACCACAGGAGGCCACGCTGATGATCAACATAAATGGAATACGGAATGCCACGATGGAGAAGGTGACTATGAAACAAACTCGCCCTGCTAATGTTTTCTTTCTCAACAAGCAGAATCTTGAATTTTGCAGCCATCGTTGGTTTATTGGATGGCGGCTCTGATTACCAAGGCTTCGGACGTAGGCAACCTTGCATATTGATCGCATACAGTAGTGCTTGGCTGCTTCCATACACTGCCCTTTGCAGAAGTATGGTGCCGTTTTATGTTTCCCAGAAAAGCCCCGGCGTTTGGAATATATCCATATTATCAATGGTGCAACGTTAGGTAACGCTGCATCTTTCCTCAAAACGCGTAAACATTGTCGGCAGTTAATTTATGTACTCAATATTTACAGTAAATGCTCCAAGTTTCTCTAATACATATCAAATGTACATAAAGTTAGTTTTTCAGGGATATTTCGATGAGCGAGTACTACTGCTATGACAGACTGTATCCCGGTGATACATATGACACCTTTATGACGGGTACTTAAAAAGGGATGGGGAACCCAGAAGCAGACTGCTAGTTGGATATTTTTTTTCAGCTTTGTCGGCGACGCAGTTCTACCCGGGCGGTATCAGCGTTTCCAAGTCGTATAAGTGTTGTAAGTAACTGTTGAACATTTAACTTTATAATCTTATTCAGCAAATACGGAATATATTCAAACTAGGTCGGCTTCCTGAAGGATACCATCTTGATTACCGGAGATGTGAATATAAATACACGCATGACAGGTTGGTATTAACTGTTGCCCTTGCGCTTCAGTAGGTAATGATGTAGAAGGCCACTGTTACTGCAGCTGCGGGGTTTATGCTCAGTAAATACAGGCAAAAGAACTGGCAAAGTTCCATGCGGAACCGTTTGTCGAAAATTACTGTTTTCGAGTCTGCTTCCGCATCCTCTCGGGCATATAACGTAAAGGTGTTCGGATGCTCGACATCCCGGTCGTAGATCCAGCAACTCGATCTAAAGAGGAGGACGATAAACAAACCATCATATCCTAATCATATGCTCATGATATATATGTTGGTTGCTTATCAGCCTCCTCTTCCAGCAACAAAACTGCATACGGTGACACACGGGCTGCTTTCTTGGCACGTGCCGCAAAAGGGCACATAACGTAGACGATTCGTCTACGACATTACGTTGCGTGCCCTTTCGGCGACACTTGTGTAAGACGAATATCAGAAGATCACTGTATAAAAATGTCAGTTTGAGATGATTCTGAAATTTTGGTAGCTTGAGTTTTGACACAACTGAGTTTTATGATGCTGACAGTCTTTACGTGTAATTTTAGATGTTGTACGGTTTCTGTCACTCTGTCCAAAAAGCATTAATATTCTGTACTCGTACGGCGTCCTAATATTGTTTAGAAGAAATAGTACAAGTGACACGCATTACAGATATATATTAGGGTACCACTATAGGCACCCCCATACACCCCCTTTCACTATAGGCACCCCTATTGCACCCCGAATCACTATTGGCACCTCTTTTAAATTACGCAGAACTGTAACCTTTATCGCTTTTGCCATGCTTCTAATAGTAATAAAACTGTATCATTCCTGAATATCTGCACTAAACCAGTACTGAGGGTATTTCCATAATTCTGTGACACCGGCTACTTTACTTTGCATTAGTTGAAAATGAGCTCCAGATTGCCATCTCCTGCAGTAAATGACTGTGTAGTAAATTTATCGTTGGACAAAGGTGAAAGCGACCTACAAATAACAGCTAGAACGCTTGTGAAAATGTTGACGTCGTCTTAGATGTCGTATCCAAAAATCGCTGCCGATTAGAGCAACAATGCAACATTCGAAAAGTTCGACGCCAGCTTCAAGGGCTTTCAGAAAGAGACCAACAATAAGCATGTTCAAGGGTTTGTTATGCGCCGCTGTAAATTCTTGCCGAAAGGGCATGCAGAATCGGAGACCAGACCGTCGTTAAACAAGATCTGTGTACTGTAGTAATTAATTCAATAGGGGTGCCTATAGCAAACAGGGTGCGAAGAGGGGTGCCTATAGTAAACGGGGGTGAAAGGGGGTGCCTACAGCGATTTCCTATATATTATGCAAGAAGACATTATTAATAGATCTCATGTGGTTGAACGTGCGAGTGATCCGTATGCCGAAAAGGAAAAACCGTTGATTAGCCGACAGAGATTTGCGTATGATGGCCGAACCAGGCAAGCCTGCAGCGCTACTCGGGTCGGTCGAGTTCGAAAAGTTTAAAATTTAAAAATACTTCTACTGCTCATCAAAATCACGTTTCTGTGGTGAGTTGTCCCCCGAAGTTCGGGGGACAGCAGTATTCTGGAAAGTAATGAATCGAGTAAGTTAATGAACCATGATATTCTAAAAAGTAGGGAATCGAGTTCCACAAGAGTATGCTCTTAGTATGTGTCTCAAGGAGCGTATTTTGAATTCTGCTCCAGAATGTTTATTTGGACGACAGCCCGAATTTCGAACCCACGAGGTCCATACTGAGAAGCCGTAGCAGGGTTTTGATCAAATACAGTAAGCAACTGTTTATGAGAATGATTTTACGACCCTCAGATTATACCTGCTGTCCCAACCTGTGTGTGCGGCTTCGGGGTTCTCTTGGTCAGCTTTCGAAAATGCTCGAGCTGCTGCCAAGAGGATAACATCTTTCATCTGTACATGTACAAAAGGCTCTGTTTTTCAAAAAAAATCGTATGGTCGAAACGGAAGTTTCTGACGAACGAGTCCGCATGCATATATCTGTGAACTTACATAGTATTATAACAAGTCATAGTAAAATCGTATCTGTGTGTAACAAAAACGAAAGTTTCTAAAACATTCAAGTTATTGTCTACATTTAGGTGGGGAGAACATTACGATTCAGCATTTTGGCTTGTCCAGTGTGACCGAAATTACCTAGCTACTGGTAAACCGTAAAAATTTTCTAGTATTATATTATTATAATTTTACTATAAATTATACGCGCTTATTATCTTGTACAATTACGCATTGGGTCGCGACCAATATGGTCACAATTTATTGCCGGGGTGACACGAACAGTCGAGACGCGCGTACGCACCGTTTGCAGCATTCTGTATCATATCATTTTATAGACTGGCAAAGCACGGCGCAGTGTGTAAAAAAAACGTTGAATACATTGAACGTAAAAGAAAACTATATTTATTCATTGCTGGAGTTATTTTTTTGCACTGGTACATTTTCTGAATGTATTGGTATATAAATTTATATATATATTTATATATATGTATATATATATAGGTCTCGGACAAGCAGAAAATCCATGGACAAATGCGCAGCATTATGTTTGGATACAGGTATCTTTCAACCTACAAAATATCTACAATTATCTCAAAGCTTATAAAACGCCATTTAAGGAGCCTGTACAGAAATAATATTATCGTCGATAGTGACAGATGAAACTACGAACTCTATGTATGCAACATACATTTGGATGATTGTAGTGTTGTCCGCTGGTTTTCAATCCACTCTTCCACGCACCGTTTGCAAAGAATGCCGAAGCCAATCATACTCATGCAAAGTACCGGAGTATGGAAAGGGGCAACTTGAAAAACTGACTAATATTGGCATTATTGTCATCGAAATGTTTATCGTTGTTCTTGAATTTCTGAAGGCGTATTATTTTAAACAACGCATAGTAATTTCCCAGTTGTTAGTTTATTTTCCTGTATTTTACAAGCGGGTACCGGTAACGTTCGTATACGATAAGTGATTAAAAACTCCACGAAACAATCATGCAGTTTTCTTCCCGAATCATTCCCAACAAACTCACCTAATGGCCACTTGACTGCTTGGTTTGTTGATTTTTAAAAAACATTGATGTGTTCTGCAAGTAATAAATCTAACGAATCATATGAAAGCATATGGTTTATGTAACCTACATTCATACTTCGCAAAATACACAAGACAACGATACGACGACGAAGCATTTCCTCATAATCCGACCGCTGGCTACTTAAAGCTGATAGACCAAACTAGCTAATTGCAGCAATTAATGATGATGCCGAAGCTATTTCTACCAACGGAAAGTTTACGGTCTTTTTTACCTTTTAAATTTACAGTCTCATGTCAAACATTTCTCTAAGGTGCAAATATCATATTCTGACAGAGAAGCGAGATCTTTATCATGATAATTAATTTAGAGCATTCAGTTTGAGATATTAGAAACAGTATTATCTTCTATATATATCTTTCATTTATGCTGCACGTTTATATTAAGTGAGGAACAGAAGCTCTGTAATAATGCTGTCTTGATGTTGTATGCTTCCTTATGCTCCTTTTAAGTCGAATTTTGGGGGGATTTACATTTATACGGTGTCATGGAATTGCGCGCAACATTTGTTAGATTGACAGTTAGTTGCTGGAGTGTTTTTATCATTGGATTACTGAAATTTCACGTGAAAGCATATTATGAGTCAGTCATATGTTATGGTAAGTTCAACTTCTCGCAGTAATATACAATTTTAGAATTGTTCTTTATTGTTCACTAGCTAACCAGTTTAAAATCTTTATGTTCGCGCTGCTGGATACTTAAAGTAGCTCCTTTAACTTTTTATTACTCTATAATTTGTTTAGGACATTTGCAACATGTTTTTAACGAAAAAAAAACGGAATTACGTTTTTTTGCATACTTTATACTGAGTTCGTTGTTAACGGTGCGTAGATATACAAGGATTAATGTAACCTTTCTCTAGTAGCTCTGCTTACTCCTTGCAGCTATCGGCTAGTTGAAAATGTCAGCAAAAATTCTTAATCCTTTAAATCGTTTCCAGCTTGTAAAAATGTCAAAACATTTCACAGGTACCGGCGATTGCATTATTACAATAACAACCGGAGGTCAGGCCGATGATCAGTCAAAATGGAACACAGAATGCCACGACGGAGAAGGTATCCGATAGAACAATTACTGGCCAGCACAAAATCATCATTATAAAAATAAGATTGAACTTTATTTATTTCAGCTGTTATCGGTATTCTGGACTTTGGTTCGGATTATCAAGGTTTCGGACGTAAGTGTGGGATAAGACTTAGTGATATTGGAGATTTTCTATTCTGTTGAGAACGCGGTTCCTGTCAGTAATATATACTGACATGTTTATCTTTATGTTAAAAACTTTCTTGCACGTGCACGTTGCAAAGCTTCAAAAAAGTGAATAGTTGTTTATAGCCGACATATAAAAAAAAAGAATTCAAAGCGGCAATTCCAACTAGTTATGGAAATTTATATGTAGGCATTGTTTATTGTAGAGGTGTGGTGTAGGTTTATGTTTCCAAAAAAGTCTCCAACATTCGGAATCTATCCGTATTATCCTTGGTGCAATGTCCGGTAAGACCGTAAGACTAGCGCTCTAAATCAAGCATCTGCACATTTCCAACTACTCGTATATAACGAGCATAATTACATAGTCAAGCTTGACTCAGTACCGGTAAATCTTAAAATGTATCGAATTTTGATGAATCTGCGGTATAGATACAGAAGGAAACTCTTAATATTATGTAAATGCAGCATGAAAAAAATTCAGAGCATATATTGTTAAATGTTTAGGGACATGTCGCTGAAGGAATACTACTGTTACGATAAGTATTACCCTTCCGATACGTATGACACCTTCATGACCGGTGAGCACGCACAATAGTCGAATTTTTGTGCCGTTTGCGTTTTAAACCTGCTGTTTTTGCAGCCTTATCCTCTATGCAGTATTATCCCGGTGGTATTAGTGTTTCCCAGTCGTATAAATGCTGTAAGTACTTTAACACTACATGTATGCAACAGTTGTATGCGCGAGTCAAAGGAAACCTTATCATGCGTGTAGGCCGGCTTCCGGAAGGCTACCATCTCGATTACAGGATGTGCGAATATAAATATACTCACGATAAGTAAGTTATCGTGTTTTTTGGGCTTTAATATATAGTTTCAGAGGAAAAGAGAGTTAACTACAGTTAAATTTCTATGGTTGCGGATTTTTCACATTTACTACATAAAAGCCCACTAAGTCTTTATATATTTCTCCACATTAGACCTAAATAATAACGAAAAGCATTTCTAATTTCTGTTTCGTTACATCGTGTTACAGAGAAAATCACTTTTTTTGATGTTTTTTATTTAATTTCCACTGAAGTTTAGTTCATAGTTTTGGGCATACCGTCTTTCTTTAATAGATATGGGGAACATTACGATGGAATGAACTGGTTTGTCCAGTGCGAAAGAAACTTTCTTCTTACGGGTACAGAATACCGCGCTCCATACGATAAAAGACTACAATCGTAAACTGAATACATCATTTGATTAAGGTCTCGGACAGTCGACAAATCCATGGACAAACGCGCTTCATTACGTTTGGATTCAGGTATCGTTTTAGTTTTCCACTTCCAGCTTATGATGATCGGTTTGAATTTTATGGATTATCCTTGTTGATACAGTGCTGCCCGTTGGTTTACAATCCCTTTTTCAAAATGCCTTATCCACCCAGCGAAAAAGCCAACCGAACCACAACTACGATAGGATAGGTCGCGAATAGTTGCTACGCGCTGTTAGCGGCCCACGTAATATATTACAGACAAGTGCAATGACCTTTAGGAAAAGATCCTTCAGGGTAAGGTACTCGGGACGATTTTTCATAAATTCCAATATACAAACTATTTGATGGATGTTCTTCTTTTTTGTTTTTGTTCTTTATTTTTTGGCTATTTTAAAAGAATTTATGAGAAATTTTTTGTTAAACCTTCGCAGGCCTAGGATCTCATCGTTAACTGTTGTTTTGGTGTACGTATGTCTAATCAATTGTACTATCATGGTATGCATTTCTTTTGAGGCAAGAACAAAAATGACGTACAAAATCTGGTCAAAAGCATCGCCGATCGTTTAAGTGCGAACAGTCACATTATCTGTTCACAAATTGTGCCTTACTGTGCCACTTTCCGTTTCCGGTGCAATTCCCCATAATTATACTGAAACCTGTTTAATTTTTTTTAATTATAATTTACACCAAAGATGAAAACTTTCTCCATAAAAGACACAATTAAAGCGGACGCGCTGCTTGAAAACCACGCGGTCAAGAGGCTTCGAATGTATTTGTGATAAAATCTCGCCGAAATTGCATCTTTCTGTCAGAGCTAAAAGCCAATACCGGTTCTTAAGTTCGTTATATTCTAATCATTTTGTCACTTTCTCCGCCTGCAAAACAACGCATCACCATCATTACTTTCCGTTGAATCATTCGCTTGTCAAAGGGAAGCTCTTAACACCCACCACGATAAAACTCGACGTGGTAATTACATATTTTAAGAGTTCTGTAATGATGTGCGCGTGTAGAACAACCTGACGTTACGGTTTGATCTAAAATGCGTTCTTTCATCCGCTCTGTTTTTTTCCTGGTAAAACGACAAGCATGAAGACTCGGAAAATTCGCTAATAGTCTTATCCGTTTTCCTGATTTACTACATTTGATCCATGTAGCTTATCGTAACTTTATATGTTATTCTTGATTTAACTTTGTTATGAAAGAACGCTGGAGGAAGCGTTCTATACATTTTATTATCATTCTCACTGATCGTTTTGTCAAATGGACATCTCCTGTGTTTTCACGCGGTTAGCAGCTACTTATGCCGCCATTTTGGGATTAATGCGATTTTATGTTGGAGCTTATTACGATTCCATTACATGCTTCGGTAAGTGTATTGCTGAACGTATAACTATGTACAGATGTATAAATGAACATGAAAATACATATGAAATAAATGTGAAACTAAGTCTGAAAATAGCAATGTAAATATGAAAATAACATGAAATAAATATAAAAATAAATATGAAAAAGTATAAATATGAAATGCGGTCTTGTTTTAATCTGGTACAGTGATTTAATGCTCGGTACTCTAGGATTAATATACTCCTTCTTGACAAACGCTGTCACTAAACGGTAACAAGGTGTCAAAACAGATTAAATTAGCATCGCATTATTTACAGTTGTGTCTATCGACATTGCATGTAAACCTGCCACAGAACGTTAAGGATCTGCGTATTAGCTGTCTTTATTCCTAATTTGTTTTACACCTAAAGCCAATCGCCTATATGGCATTATTTGATTTTTCGTATATTTATATGCATCGTAGAACAATAAATTTCAGATTATTTTCAACTGCGAAGCTTATGTGTAGGAGTTTGTTAGCTTTATGATTGAGAGCATTGAACTTGAACTTTAATTGTCAGCCTCCCAGCAGTATTCGATGCAGGTAGTCTATACAGTAGTGCTTATATACCACTGATGTATTAGTTTTTAAGTGGTCAGCGTGCTGATGATAAACAGGGGGATTACGCTTGGTTTTTATATTCTTGTCAAATTAGGATAAGGTAATGTGCAGTTGTCTTCACGCGGAAAAAGTTATAATTTTTTCGTAATTAATTCATATTAATGCATCACCCAATCTAGAATGCACAGTCACCATAGAACAGAAGGGCAGGGTTACTCAGTTACCGTTACCGTTACTGTTGTATTTTCTATGGACGCGTCTTAAGATAAAAAGTAAATCTTGAACGCAACTTTAACGTTGACTATACTATTGCACTATGCATTCAGCAAGATTAGCGCAAATAGTTACCGGAAAATTTTAATGCAGGCACAGGAGACTGCACCATTTTTCTCACATCCGGTGGTCATGCTGATGACCAGCACAAGTGGAACACAGAATGCCACGATGGTGAAGGTATGAATATACAGTAGATGTCACTCCAGTTTTTCGACCACAATATCAAATTATATACGAGTAATAACTTTTAGTCGTTATTAAACCAGAAAAATATGCTTTAGATAATAATTGTACAATAAGCAGTTTCATGATCAGTTGCTAATTTGCTCGTTAGTATATTATAGTAATTTGCTGCTTAAATAAAAATATTTTTATTGTCAATATTTTAGATCGTGGTACGTACACAACCAAGTACATTGCTGACTAAAACTATACTGTTTCTCGACATAGCTATCATCGGACTATTGGACGGAGGTTCAGATTACCAAGGCTATGGACGTAAGAACTTCAAATTCCCGCTTGAGCGGCATTTAGTTTTTTTCTTTGTCTGTAAAAATTCACTATACCTTACACGAGAAACACTCTTAAAACCAAAGTATGCAATCAGATAAATTACAGTTTTATATATCGCTGTATCTGTGAACCGGTTACGGTTTCTGGTGCTCACGTGAAAAGATCTGTCAAACTAATAGCGGATTTTATTTTTCGCTGTTATTGCAGAAGTTTGGTGTAGGTTTATGTTCCCCAAAAAGCCACCAACGTTTGGATTATATCCATATTATCCTTGGTGTAATGTTCGGTAAGTCATTTTTCAGATAGAAGGCAAAGAAATGTATTTAGTATTCTCAATGAATGGAGTTTACTTCATGTTTTGCAGGGATATATCCATAAAAGAATACTACTGCTACGACAGACTATATCCGGAGGATACCTATGATACTTTCGTAACAGGTAAAAATGTAAAGCCGATTTATCGCAGCTAGTTAATTTTGATAATATTATGACTTACATATTTATATTTTTGTAGCGGTCACATCCAGCCAATTTTATCCTGGAAGTATCAGTGTTTCCAATTCGTATAAATGCTGTAAGTAACGTTGGTTAATGTTAATTTTAAATAAGATAGAGAAAATTTATCAGTTATAAGTGCTTGCAGACACCAAAATTAATGAAAAGGCTCATTTTTCTGATCATCTTCTCGTTTTGCTGCGCCAAAAAGAATAGATTCAGAGTAGCGCCAAACAGATTTAGCGGCACCTGACAATATCGTAAAGTCAGTATAATAAGGTCACTAATCAGTATCGTGCTTGCTTTTCCTGCAATTGTTTGTATTTTGGTATAGGTCGGCTTCCAGAAAACTATCACATGGATTATCGACGGTGTGAATATAAATATACTCACGACAAGTAAGCTGCCTAAATTATTGTTGGAATATGCTGAACTTAAAGAAGTGTTATCTATTTATTTATAACACAAGGCCCTTATATAAATTCCAGCGCTGGTCTACTGTATACTTGCTTATCCACTATACACTGCATTTGTTATTATTTTCGATATACGTATATTATACTGTCATTAATTGACCATTCTTTGATATAATCTAGGTATGGTGAACATTATGATTCGGCTTACTGGCTCGTCCAATGCGACAGAAATTACCTTATGACTGGTGAGAATCTAACCGGAAGTGCACAGTAATAATTTTCGCAAGTATGGAAAAAATATACCACATTACCGCTCAAAACATGTGCGGAGACAGTTTACGATTAGAACATAATTTTCCCAAAAGCGTTACTGGTATACTGTGTGTTCTACTCGAAATATGGAACCGGTAGCTATATCCGTTGCTTAATCGTTGATTCAATATTCACCATAGTCAAATCGCTTGTGGCACCGGATGGTACCAGCATTTCTACATAAACTGACACGACGCGCCTAAAAACATTTCTAATCAACATTTGCAGGTATGGGTATGGCACAAAATCCCTGGACAAACGCCAATCATTTCGTATGGATCCAGGTACGCATTGCGTAACGCTAACGCTCATGTATGGTAATTGATAAACTACTAACTCATACCACAAGTCTCAACTATTTATAAATACATGTTTATATATAAATATATAAACAATTATATATAAATATATATAAACAATTATATATAAATATATAAACAATTATATATAAATATATGTAAACAATATATATAAATTTATATCTAAATGTAAACAATTATATACAATTATACAAAAATATAATTATAACAAAAATAAAAGTTTCTAAAATGTGCATGTACGAGTTTAAAATGAATCAGTTTCTTATTATAATTTGTTTTAATGGAGCAACATGCCCGACTTATTGTTAGTTTAAAAGATACATACGCTTATTGTAGTGTTGCCCTCTGGTGTACAACCCGTTCTTTCAAATGCCTTATCCGGAAAGTCCAGGTCAAAAAACGAACCAGACCAATCGAAACAGCACAGGATGAAAGAAGAATTGGGTTAAATCTTCCGGACAATATTATTGTCTCCAGAAGAAAGAGTGTAATGTTTAAAGTTGTGGGAATTACAAGCTTTGTTGATGGGCGGCTGCTCCTTCTTTCTGACATGACAAATTAAGTTTGTTCTCGAGAATATAATACAGGTGCGCCGAACAATGGGTCAGCATCCGGTGCATGGTTTCAGATCTTGTTCAGCTGTGATAGAACCTATATCTTGCGGATTCGTGTTTGACATTGTTTCACTGATTCAGTAACAGCACAATAAATCCATATAGTCGACTTTTGAAGAAGCTCCATTATTGTTAATCACCCGGCCGGGATAGATCTATCATATAATATTGTACTAACTGTAAGTAATACAGATAGTGCTGCATAAGACTTCGCGTAGTGGACTGTAAGTAAATGCGGTCTGACACATATGCAGATTAAATACACAGTAATATTATTATCTATTATACATAAGTGTTGACATATTGATTATACATGTGCTGACTTGAAATTGTGTTTAATATATTGCACATATTTTAAATATTACACATATTTTACATAATGAATTTAACAGTTTAACATAAGGCCTGCGCGTTAACGGAGTCAACAGATGGCGCATGTGCGATTGTAATGATTGTGTGGTATAGAATTAAAGCACTGTTGTTCGAGTTAAGTACACTGCAGAAGACGCAATGTATAACATAGTCCGTCCGTCATAAAGCAGAGCTGCGCACCCTGGAAAAAGTTGCCTGGTTGGACCATTAATCACCGGTACTTTACACAAAAAACTGCAAAATCACCGTTCTGGCGTCGCGACGCGTGATTAGAAAATGAATATTGCCAAAAGTCAAAAGAGAATACAGGGAAGACGGCTAAACGTTTCTACACACTGCCGCGAGCCATGGCACAGAAGGTGCGCCTGTCTGCGATGGCTCGGTATATTTAAGGGGCATCAAAACACTGCTGTAAAACACTTGTGGCATTCTGTTTGGAAATAGAACATAGTCCGGGTCTCTCCGACATATCCATAGTAAAATGGCGTTGTTCAAAGTGATGCTGCTGTTGGCCATCGTAGCGGGTGTGACCTTCGCTGCCACCATTGAGGAGGCCCAGGAACTCGTCAACGTAAGGATCTCTAATGATATTATCAGTTTTACATACAATCATATTAGTAGATAACACTAGCAGTACTGCGAATACGTTTGTAAACGTATATTTTCGAATGAAGTTTAATCTAACCAATAATCTACTTTACTGGGAATGTGATACAACCAACAAGCTGTAAGCCAGCTGTAATGTAAGCTGGCGCTAAAATAACTACTAAAGATTAGTTTTAAATCTTATAAATTTTTCTAAGATTTTTCTCCATTTTTTGGAAATAACATATACTTATTATTTTTGCAACTTTTTAATGTAGTAATTCCATTAATAGTATGTATAAAGGAGAATTTTGAAGCGCTGAAATGTATGCCGAATATGTATGCGTTCATTATTTAGTACTTTGGACGCGAACTTTCCGCAAACAAAAGATACAAATACATGCAGGATGTCTATATGGTTATTTCACGTATTACGGCGTTTTTTTCAGAAAGCAATGTGGGACGGCGACGCCAACGAAATGTCTCCGGGTGTTCCCCCGTATTCATTCTGTGGTAGCAGCATGAATAACGGTAAATTCATCGTCGAAAGCGTCGACGTCACGTCTGGGGCGGATGGCGACTTGTACACGCTGAAGGTAAGTAGACACTAATCCATACCAATCGTTTTGTACAAGAGTTACCATCTGTATTTTCTGTCTTCCAGGTGACCAAACACCTTGATGGTGACGCGAACCATAATGCGGTCAATGAAGCAGGAAAGCCCCTCCAACTCCTCAAGAATGGCGATAAGCTGACTATCAAGATCAATCCATGCTCTGGCCACTAAGTGTGTGCCGAGATTAGTTTCCGCTTTACAACTGTTTGGTTTGGGAAATAGATCTGTAATTATACAAATTCAACAATGGAATTCGTGGAAATTAAATGCAAAAAAAACACCTTCGTTAGATACGTAGTGTATCCAAGCACATGCTGATTGTGAATTGAATCGGGCAGAATAATGAATTAAACGACAGATCTATAACCTGTTTTGCTGATCACCCGGGTGAAGCTGCATTACCAGCACACCTGCAGTGGCGCAGGAAGAGTAAGACTAATTCATCGTAAACATTTTGAAACATTTTGAAACATTCATCGTAAACATTTTTAAACATTTTTAAACTTTTTTTTTCTTTTTTTTTCATGGTAAACATTTTGAAACAATTTTTTTTCTTTTTTTTTCATGGTAAACATTTTGAAACATTTTTTTTTCATCCTAAACATTTTGTCCCGGGCAAAAACGCAACAGCAACATCGCGAACAAACCGGCAGTCACGAAAAACCGTTTCTCCTTGTATTTAACCCTGTATTGCAGCTGGCTGTAGAGTAACATCAGCTGTATTTAAATTATGTTTTACATAGCCAGTTTCGTAGCTGTGTCATAAACTGTGCGTTGTGGTGGCCAATTTGTCATGGTAAATGCCACAGTTTTTGTGCTGGCTGGAGAAAAGTCTCTACCGGTCTTAACCGTGATATTTTGTCTCTACATCGAATGTGTCTGTTTTATCGTCGAAATAAATCAACACGAGGATCATCTCGTCATAAGAAAAATCAACAACATCACCAGAAAAAAACATTACATTTATCCCACTCCCAAAATTCCCTGAAATCACATCACCACTTTCACGGATAAAATAATTCCAAAATCTTAAAATATCACAAAATTTCTTCGCAAAAAGTGGTACGTTCTTTAATCGTGTTCCGTCACATAATGGTTGTCGCCTCCGGGGTGACTGTGCGGAACTTCCGTGATGCTAAAGGCAAATGGATCGTTGGCTGGCTGGTACACCGCATGCGTCAGAAACCGGTTAATCAGATTGAGGTCTTGTTCCTTTTCTGCCATCTGGGTTTCCGGCGTCCATGACATGTCGTACTGGAGTTTGTACGCGCCCTGATATCGATACGGACATGATGCGCCCCATTCCTGCACAAAATTTATAATCGATAAGCCAAGCGAATAAAAACACCTAATCACACGAAATTTATTAATAACCAAAATATAATTAATTAACATTGCGCATGTGGAACTTCACGAGTGAAGTTAACGAAACTTACACAAACAAAAAATCCCCGGATAAAAAAAGCTTGAAATTACCGAATAAAAATGTGAGAAGCGATACAAATATTTACTGAATAATTTCAGACAAACGACAATAGTTTGATGATGCGATTCAGGAAACGATTACGAAATACTCACAACAAATCATAACGAAACTAAATTTTACAAAATAGTCATTCTGATATACATAATAAACTAATAAATCGTTGCAAATTCACACTGCTTAAAAAGAAACCCACTTCGGCAATTTTTAACGAAAAACGGTGTAATTTTCTTCAATCAAACTAATAAACAAAAGCACAAGAAGTGGATATTATAACACAAGAAATTTAAACCAACTTATACCACGAAACTACGAAATTAAAAGATAAAAAACACAGACAGATATTTCAAAGCAAAATAACAATTTAGCAATCAATAATCTATTAAATTACTCCATAAAAAAATCAACCTGGACGAAAGCATGGAAAATATGAAATTAACAATAAAAAAACAGAGACACATATTTGAAAAGCAAAATAACGGTTAAATAATCAATCATCTGTTAAGTAAATCCATAAAAAAATTACCTTGGGCGCAAGCATGGAAAACAAGCGTTGTCCCGGTCGGTCATCCTGTCCGGGCTTTTCATACAAATAATATATTCTCCCGGGAATTTTCTTGAAATTACACGCCACATGGTGCAGGTTGTGATCCTGCGATGCCTCTTCCAGGACTTTTCGCGCCTGCTGCTGCAGAAACTTGATCTGCTCGACAATAATGGATAATTTATTCGTCGCGTTGGCTTTGGTGAAATCATCCGCCGTCTGGATGTGGCGCGCTAACGCCACGAGATCCTTGGCGTCGGACATGGCGCTGTTCTGCTGGGGATTGATTACAACCGGACCCTGGCCCACCAAATTCACCGACACTATAGAAAAACCAAGATAAATGAATTTTCCAAAATTTATTGAATTTATTATCAAATTTTCCAAAATTCGGTTTTTGCCACTTTAATTAATATAATCGTTCATATTACTTTTATGATCAGTATTTATTTTTTTGTGATTAAACGACAGGAAACAAAGCTTCACCTGCACTGCGGGAGGGAGCGGATGGGGGACTGGTGAATAACTGGAGATCGTGAATGTTGCTGGCATTGTTCAGTGGAACGGGTTCTCCAGGCAGAGATGAATTCATTATGCGCGGACTAGATGTGATAGCACATGCGCACGATGGCGGGATAATAACCCAAGCAAACAGATGAAAAACTGAAGCAAATCAGAAAATTCGTGGTTATATATTTCAGTACGAGAAAAATCAAGTGACTCAGAGTAGAAAGTCAGGAAATCTAAACGGTAAACCGTAAATCATGTAAGTACTTAAATGGGAAAGCGGAACATGAAAACCTGAAAAAGTGAAAATTGTGCAACCTGCTGATGAATCCAAAAATTTTCAAACTGCCGTCCGCACTCCGTAGGACATGACGACCACATTCATCTCGTGGCGGACGCAGTATTATTTCGGTAGTTTTTAATTGATCGATGCGATACTGAACATGTGCTGATCTTTTAATTTTCACATTTCTTTACTTTTTAAATTCTTTTTGACATCAGTACCGAACATGTAGTGAACTTTAAAGTCATGGTCTCTATCGCGCTAAAAATCTGGCGGATCCAGTTTCCCGGAAACTACACCGGAGCCAGATGAAAGATGCCAGGTAAAAGATCAGCATCGCGCTGGAGTTTCAGAATGAAGGGACGGTCATCGAATTCAAAACTGCCCAGTGTCAAGTTTGCTGGGGAAAACCCAGCAATCGTACAGTCCCGTGCGAAAATGGTGCGGCGATTCTATTGCTGATTGGTCATTGGCCATAACTAATGTACCGATTGGTTTATATGGCCAATGACCAATCAAGGGCCAAGGCGTACTACTTACTGGCCATACTTGTGCACTGTGCAGCGCATGCAGAAGTTACTTCCTGGCTGCGCCAAAGAGTTAAAGCGAGTCAGTTAGCTTTCCAAGTTTTATACGCTGAAATTCGAGATCTCCAGACATTTCCAGAGGATCCCTATCGAATTTATTGTCCTCACTTGTCGAAGCAGAAACTTTTCTTTATGAAAATGGAAGAGTCATGTTGTGGATTGTTTGTCGCAGAATCGGATAAACCAGTTCCACTGATCTCGGTTCATTTTGACGTCAAGGTCAAAGGCTTTGCTGCATCAGTTACTATAAACCAGACGTACAGAAATGTGGAAACGACTGATCTGGAATGTATCTATGGATTCCCGATGAACGATCAAGCAGCTGTTACCGGATTTACAGTGAAGATTGACGACCGCGTGCTAACGAGTCAGTTCAAGAAGAAAGACGAAGCTTTCAAAGAGTACAACGAAGCTCTACAGCGAGGCGACGGAGCATACCTTTTGGATCAGGCAGATCGCAGCGACGATACATTTATCCTCAGCGTCGGAAGGCTGCCACCCGGAAAAGAATGTACGGTCAGCATAACGTATGTCTGCACACTGGACAGTGTCACGGAAACGAAGCAGCGACTCGTAATTCCTACGGCACTGTTTCCGAGATACAATCCCAAGCCAGACAGCACTGCTGGACAGGCTGCACCTCCAGAGAAGTATGCCTCGACCGTGCCGTATAAAGCAACGCTGGATGCTAGAATCGAAATGCTGGAGCAGGTTAGATCGGTGTCGTCGATTTCGCATCCGATCGCCGTCACTATTGTCGGACCTAATTCTGTTCAGGTAAGAAACTTGGATACCATGTAATATCCACGTTGCTTAAACTTGCTTTTGAAGATCTGTTTTTTACCAAATTTAGTATCATATTATTATTATTATTAACTATTATTTATTGTCAAATATTTACTATTTTTTATCAAATCAAATTTTAACAGTTGTAATTTCAGGTGACCTTTGGAGCGCAGGAGCAGCCATTGAATCGTGATGTGGTAATCGACATCGAAATCATCAATAATCCCCAGCATCATGTACTTGTTGAACATGTCGACGGAAATCAGTACGTTGGAATGTATGCCTTTGTGCCACAGTTCGATAAAGGCCAGGAAAGAGTTCAAAGTGAATTGGTATTTGTGGTTGATTGTTCGGGTTCGATGGGTGGCGCTAATATCGAGGATGCCAAGCGAGCAATGCAGATTGTCATCCGAAGCATCCCGGAAGGATGTTATTTCAATTTCTACCGATTTGGCAGCACCTTTCAATCCCTCTTTCCGGAGAGCAAGCTGTACAGTCAGGACACCTTCAAAGCCGCAAAAGATTACGCGGATGCAACCACGGCGGATTTAGGCGGGACGAAGATTTTGGAGCCATTAAGAGAAATATTTTCCACTACACCTTTGTCCGGTTTCTCACGACAGCTCTTTATTTTGACGGACGGGGAAGTGAACAATACCGAGGAGGTCATCGACTTAGTGAAAAGGAACGCCTCCAATTCTCGAGTCTTTTCGTTTGGAATCGGAAACAGCTGCAGTCGTTCCCTGGTCAACGGAATTGCACTGGCCGGAAATGGCAAATCCGAATACTGCAAACATGGGGAAGTTTTGGAAGACAAGATTGGACGTCATTTGGAGCGCGCATTGCAGCCGTCTGTCGTGCAAGCATCCGTTCTCTGGGAAGGCGTCCAAAATGTGCAACAAGTGCCGTATGTTTTGCCGCCAGTTTTCCGTGGAGATCGCCAGATTGCTTATGCCTTCTTCGAGATTCGAGACACGAAGCAAAGTATCAACCCGAAAGTTGTTCTGCAGTTGAAAGACAAACTTGCCCAACAAACCAACATTGTTTTCCCGGTTAGTGAGAAGGCGGAGCCGGGTAAATTCATCTCCAAACTCGCTGCCAGAGCTTTGATTAAGTACCTGGAAACTGCGCCAACGGAAGTTGCTCCGTCATCCTTTGGTGGATCGCTTCAAGCACGAAAGTTTGAAACGGCGGAGCCCGCTACAGATGAGAAAATTGTGGACAAGAAAGATCAGATAACGGACATTTCTCTGAAACATGGCGTGATGTCCAAGTATGTTTCGCTGTTGGCAGTCGAGAAACGTGAAAGCGGTCATGCCAAGGAGTTGCAGTTGCGAGAGGTCGTAGTGCAGGTGAATGCGCCGATGACGCATAATCGAATGTCCACGGCACGCCAGGTGGGGAAGCGAACTGGGTATGTGGCGCTTACGTGCGGCTCGGCCGCGTCTTTGAATACTACCGGTCGTGGGGCTAGAACGATCGATTTTGGACCAGTGAATGTTGGCGCAGCTGCTGCACCGTCATCCCGTTTTTCGCCACAACATATTGGATCATCGGGTTCCGATGCTGGTGGACGCAGCGGATCATATGAAAGGAAGCAAGGTATGAAAATGAAAACACAAAAAAAATCTTTTAATTCTCCGGAATTAAATGCACGTGACCTTTGTTGCAGGTGCCCGTCATCGTGGCATAGAGTTTGATTTGCCCTCCTCGAATGCCCACGGACGGCAGGAAGAAAAGTGCTATTTCGGATCAAGCGCTCCGACTCCAGCGCCGGCAACGGGCTCATTCGGATCAACTGGTTTCACGTCTGCTGGATTCTGGGCTGGGGTGTCGCGTAGTGAGATGGAACGCGGTACGTAAATGAAAAAGAGCAAAAACATTTCCAGAACTACATTTACGTGACTTGTTTAACGCAGATACAACGCAGAAGCCCGATTTGCAACCGCGTTCATCATCTGCGATGGATGTACCGTCTTCAAGGCCAAAATTCGGATCGATGGGTTCGATTGCTTCATCAGGATCAAATGTATTTGGATCAACTGGTACAACTGCACAATCACGTGATCATGAGGCTGCGCGAGGTAGAATAGCGCCAAAAAAATGCAAAAATAAATCTTCCAGTTAAATTTATATAATATTTGTTTGATGTACATGTAGATGCTGCCGGTTCCCCGCAGAAACCCGGGCTGAGCCAGCTGCTGTGTTTGCAACAGTGGGACGGAAGCTGGGAGTTTTCGGCCGATTTGGAACGCATCTTGGGAGTTGCAGAGTACGCGGCGCAGCAAAAATGTGGACAACAACTGGATACCACTGTCTTGGCGACGCTCCTTGTCAAGGCATTCCTCCATGTCAAGTGTGCGGATCAGGCCCAGATTTGGCAGACGATTGCCAATAAAGCTTCGACTTTCATTCAACAACACATTGCCCGCGAAAAGGAAGCTGATATGGTGAAAATTTTGCAGACACTGTTTCGTGCATGCGCCTAAAGTCTAAACTGTATGAAGATGTTTATTTTACCTCCTAGCTTACTTTCGGATTCAAGCTGATGGCGAAGTGTTTTTTTGTAGTCGCATGTTTTTTTAGCTGAGTTTATGATCCTGTTAGCCGTTTTTCTAACTGCAATAGTCACTTTGCGATGGAGATTAATCGGTTAAGTTTTTGAACCGATATGTTGCGAAATTCGAATGTTTTATAACTGGTAAAAAAAATAACGTACAGCATGTATTTTTGCGTTCGTATGCAACAGTGATGCTCTGGATCTGTTGGCTATATTATATAGTATAGCCATTTTTAGTGGCCGGAAATTAGGACTCAAACCAATCAATGTTAACAGTAGAGGTGCGTATACAGTTACAGTATGCCAGTTAAGTTTTGCTGAAAGACTTCATGCCTACCATAATATCATAATTATACAAGATCAGTGACGATTAATTATATACATGATTAACCTTGTCTTACGATTTTTGTGCGATTTTTGGTACGGTACGGTTTATGAGAAAAATTTTCGTTTTATTATAGCGGTTTGGATAGCTCGTCCTGTTTCCAGTGTGTATCGCTCTTTGAAATACCTGACACAAAGGCGGTCGTACCATTGTGTGCACCATTTATCAGCCGAGTACCAAAATCTTTCAGATGTTTGATAAGGTATATGCCGCCAGCCAAAGAATGGGTGCCAGAACGAACTGTACATGTGCTACTCGACCTTCGATCGATTCCACGCGAAACGGTGCGAATAAACGCTTTACACGTATTTTTTTTCAAGCTGTACATGATGACCGGTGGTCAGTGCTTGTATGATGGACGCACGAACTCCTGTAAACGTCTAGTCTGAAGTGCCCTTCCTACCACAATCCGGCAGATTACTGTAAGCAGTTGTCCTGCTTGTTATTTCCAAGCCTTTTTTGTGATAGAAGACAAAATCGCCGATTTTCTTGGTTTTTCGATAGCTTTTGGTCTGCGCTTTTATTGTACACGTACAGTTATGTTTTCAACATGAACAACTATGAGAAATTATGTTTTGCTGTGATGATAATGCGTTAATTTTGATGGTGCCTAATTGAATGACATACTAACCGTGACATACCAAACAGATGCAAATACTCTGCTTAGAAAACGGAATGAATAATCGAAATGGAAATGAATGGAAACGATGTAATTCTATGTTTCTAGTAGAATAACGAAACACAGAACCACAAACTATCAGCTGACAATTTATGCAAACTGATACGTCATATTGAACAAATTTATACACCATACAGCGTAGTTTAAAAACTCCAAAACTCGCCTAAAAAAACCATCTACAACAGCTGGAAAGAACGGTTTACTGAGCAACAGTCGAAACATCTTTTGGATTGTAGAACCACACATGCGCTGGAATCCTGGATGAAGCAATGTGGAGAGGTCTATTATCCGCAAACGTTTCCGGTCGTGTTATGCAACGACAGGCATCTTTCGTGTGCGCCCCATTTTTAAATGCGAAAACCGACTTCCGTACAGTATAACCGATATACTGTGATACGATATGTTGACATCTACTTCCGTGTAACGCTCACGCTTCTATGTGTGCCAATGTACCTCGCTTATAGTTAATCAGTGATTAATAATCACTATTGTTCATATGCTACCTCTGACCTAGATGTTTAGCTATATAACGCCAAGCTTGTTCTCTTCTTATTCAGTCATCACAAGTCAACTAGTAATACAGTGTTCTACCTCTTACGAGTAAAGAACTGTGTCACAACTTTCTGTAAAGAACTTTCTGCTCAGTGTCCTTCCAATCATTCTGCAAAACAAAATGTTACGGGAGAAATTTCGCTTCTTCAATACACTTACGATAATCCCACGCCGAGTCGAATGTCCTTGAGCATCATTTCCTTCTGGTTCGGAATCGAACAAGAATCATATAATCATGCAGCAGAAAAGTCTGCGAAACGGTTTTAGCCTGAAAATCGAAACAAACGCATTCACAGGTGCTAATACAGCTAAACAAAAGGAACAACAAAATGAAGGCAACCAGAAACGGCTACAAATCCACAACGAAACCGAGAAAACCTGTTTATAACGTAAACTGCTCCGACAATATGAAATATCTATATAACTTGGAAAGAAAAACGTCATTAAGATTTAAGAACTTCGTGCGCTGTGAGGCGTGAGTTTTCAAACCCAAAACGATTTTACCAGCAAGAAACTTTCCAGAACGTACCTGATTCGCTTTAGCCACTGATGAGGAGGCGGCAAAGCTCAGGAACTTGTAATGGGAAACACACAAGTCGAGATCGACAGCGTCGTCAAAGCGATCGGCACACGATGCGCTGATAAGAGTTGTCATCTGCAAAAATACGAAACTGAGGAAAATGTCAAGTCTTTCCAGACCCCCGAGCAACTTACACTACTGACTTACATTATACTGTCTGCGCAAATGCTCAGTCCATATAATTTATAACGGTTTCATCAATTTTCGATAACCTTTACCACGGCGGTCGCTGTTCGGTAATTGTCCAAACGAACAAATATTCTTGCAATGTTTATTTCAAACGCTGCTACAATATTCCTATACAGTTAAAAATTAACCTTAAAATGTTTCTCCTTTTCAAAAAATATTTAATCAGAAAAATACGTTCTCCTTTACCTTCTGATCCATGTGTACCGGCCATCTTTAATGCTAGTCGCCAAGTCATCACCGCGCTTTCTTTCGGCAATCGAAGACCAGTTCACGAGACTTCTTTCCCACCGCTACTTTCTCCTGGGAAATACACAGGAAATCGCCGACTTTGAGATTTCTTACGTGGAAAGGCACCTTACACCGTCGCAACTCTTCGATAACATGCATCCATTTTGGATCTCACATCCCTTGAAAAACCCAAAACAGTATTCAATGCACGCACGCAACAATTCGGAAATTTTTTCAAAACCCTGATATGAACTGCCGTATGTATCAAACAAGTATCTTATTTTTTTGATAATTGTTAATTAACGACTGTTAACTTCTCATCCATTCATATTAAACCAACGCGACATAAAACTGCGTATTAACCAACTACGTGTCAACTTACACACCGATTTTGTCGAAAAACAATCTAGGTATCAAGAATTTCCAGTCCTTACCGCTGCCATTTATTTCCTGATAATCCGCGCACAGCACCACATCGAAAAACCCAGGTTCCAGCGTAAGCAGCTCGTGTTTCCACTTTCTTCCCATTTAAATAGCTCGCCGAGCACTGCTTCCCCACTGGTCTGAATACTTCCCATACTTAACGAAGAAAAAGTCTTTTTCGTGCATCCACCTCCCCCTCCGATAGTGAGAATCGTCTGAGTTTTTTTTTGTCACTGCGGTGACAGCATTTGTCGTCTTCGCAGCAGCAGCTGTCAAATAAGTGGAAGAAACAGGCCGATTAATGGATCCTTCATCCAGCACATTCAGCGGATTTAGATTTCGGAACTTTTGCGTGTGCCTTTTTTGGAAACGGACCCGGAAGATCGCCGAGCGTATCGGCGCCTTTGCCTGCCTCCAAAGCGTCGCATTTGCGTTTGCGATTGGTCCGTTTCGCAGGAGGTCTCTTTTCCCCTCCCACTTCATCGTTCGATTTGGTTGGATTTCGTTCTTTTCTGCACGGCGATTCGGCAGGACTCAGCAGACGAGCTGATGGGATTGGACCGGAAGTCTCACCGGAAACAGCGGATTGGAAAGAGTCTGGTTGAGCGATAGTGAGCAGCGGATAGTGCCAATTTTCAGCAATGAAACAGATTCCGGGAGAGGAAACTGTTTCCTCACATCATCGAGGCTTTCTTCATTGACAAACTCGTTCCTCCCGATTGAAAAACCTTCGTACGGTGATAAATGAAGGAATTCGGAAGGTGCCGTGGACCTTCCGGTTCGTACGCTCTCCGCTATGGATTCCGACGAGGAATCGTCGTCCGAGCCCGACGAGAAGGCTTCAATGCTGCGATGGGACTGAGGTTCTGGAGCCAAATTCCCTGATGTCTGATCCAACAACGGAACTGTATAGCAATTTTATTTGTTAAATATTGTGGTATTGGCGGTGCCACTTGCACAAATGCTTACCATCAGCTGTTTGAGAGAGACTGGGAAGAGATTCTGGTTCCTTAAGTTCAATTCCCGTTTCGGTATCGGACTCGCCGCTGCTGTTGCTTTCCGATTCAGAGTTATTATGATAGGCTAGTCTTGCTGCATCCATTTTACTCGATAAAATATGTTAGCGTAAATAATTCTGCGGTAAATTACAAAATAACAAGCCATTAGAAATAAAACACTCAAAGAATTAAGAATTCGGAATTTCCAGTGCGGACTGGAACGAGCCGAGAAGTATCAACGTAACCAGCGTTTCGGGGGGCTACAACCATAGCTTCAAATACAACAGCTGATTTTTATTGTTTGTGACTTTCCGCATCAGTCACAGCATTTCTAACAGATTTGCCAGAAGCAGAACAATCTGCAGATCAGATTGATTTGCCAGAAGAACCTATAGATTTCTGATTCTAAGCAGTTACCTAAACTAAACTCCTAAAGTATCATAATATCATCGATCTTCTAACATGTTTGCGAAGAAGGTTTACCAGTGGAATGCTGTGGATGTGGTCCGCAGTAACGGCGAGCTAGACCGTGGTCTGGTTGTGGATAAGCAGAAATCCCACCTGCTCGTGGATTTCGACATTACTGGCAAGCAACCCGAGCTGGTTCCGTGCGAGAACGCCAGTTTAAGCAGTAAAAGACCGAGCCGCAGTTTTGACAGCACTGACGACGTCGTGATTCTAAAACAGTTATCCCAGAATCAACCATGGAAATGGCACCCTGCAAAAGTCTTAATTAGACCTCGTGACGGTAATGCAAGTTTCGCGCTGGTTAAGATTCGGATTGGAGACGAAGGTGTTATGGATTGTGTTCGCGTGGATTGTATCCGCATGTCTGACTACATCGGAAGCCCGATACGCAAGAACGACTTTGTCAAAGAAGAGTGCTCCGTTCCTGATGGCTTTTCTTACGATGCGCAGTCCATTGCGCCCTGGCGTGAGCGTTTTCCACGCACCCAGCCAATCGGGATTGTGAACAGCACGTTCCACTTTCTTCGGTTGTGCGATGATAAACATCTTGACGTTGAGAAAATGGTAAGAATTTAAGCGACGGAATGAAATTTCAGTGAAAATCGTACACCACTAGTAATGCTGGAGAACGTGGTTCTTTGTAGATTATGGAGAGTTTTTAATTTGATTTTTTCAAAATGTTGTTACGAGTAAATGCTTCCAGTTCAGACTGGAGATGCAGAACTGGATAATTACGTTGCGATGAACTGTATGTACGAGTTAATTCGAGTACTGAAGTAAATTGAGTCATTTAACACTTTCTGAGCTATATAGTTATTACCAGTTTTATTCCAAATTAGTAGTTGTAATAATTAGGCGACTGGTTTCAGGCTTCCGCTTTGAGCGATGGAATCCCAAAAGGAGACGAGATGGAAACAACGGAAGATAACCGCGGTGTGAAGAGACGGCACGAAGAAATTAGCTGTCTCACGCTTGAGCGTTGTGAAACGGTTGCGTTAGTAGACGTTAAACCAATAAACCATCCAACCAACAGCAACGAAGAAGCTGAAACAACGTGCGTAATTGACAGTCTTCCCGTGGATATTCTCGGTGTGGTATTCTCTTTTCTTGACGGAAGACAGCAGACCAGACTTCGCCCTGTGTCCAGTGCGTGGAATTTTAAAATTCTTTCCCCTGATTGCTCAAGAGGGATGATCCTGGATTTGAATCTATACGAGAACAATCACGAATATATCTTGGGATCATGGCTCGTTCACTGTATTACGAAATGGACGAAATCTGTGACGATTACATGGAGTGGAATCGATCCAGCAGTGTCCTGCTACTTTTATGGCAGGGCCATGCGATTTTTGAAGGAGATCATGAAATGTAAGAGGCCCTTGTCGGCCGTGGTATTGAATAACATACACTTGGAGCCGAAGCATATCCTTACCGAGTCGCGAACAGCCATTAACCTGGACATGCAGACAGTGTGCAGTCGACTGATCGTCAAAGACGTTACAATCTTCTATCTCCTCTACCCCGAGGAGGACCATTTAGCCACTCATCTCGCTCAGACGAATAGCTCGGAAAAAGACCTGCGGATTGCATTTGGTAGTGTGAAAGTGAATTCGCAGAACGAGCTGTTGGACTGTTTCGAGGGAGCGGTAGCAGATTTTACCGATCCGAAACATCGTCGCGCTTTAGAGCGAGTTTCGAGAGTGATTGCTCAGCTCAGTGATGCAGATATGGATCGCCGGAGCCAGATTATCAATGTGAGCATGTGTGCACCGGTTCTGTCACAGAGTAAATCCTGTATTTTGGCAGATTATCGTCGCATTCGCTTTAGTGTATAGATTGACCGTAGTGTTTTTACTGCAGTTTGGTAACGCTTTTGTTTGCGTTGTGGCCCATTCTTACTATTTTTTCTACGTTTTTTAGTGGTACACTGGTACTCAATTGATGAAAATTTCAATTTTTCAAATGATTGCAGGTTTTGAAGGACTGGCAGAAGAACGACATCCGATTTGGACCGAACACGGAGTGGAAGCATGTTCAGCTAGCACAGCTCGGGGCGAATTTGCTGACTTTGCGCAACACTACGCTTTCGATCCTCGTGTGCTTGACAAAGAAATGGAGACCACGTGTTCTGATGATGGGGGATGATGATTCAGAAGATGAATTTGTTTACTCGGATTTCGACTTCTGATGGTTGGTAGTCCGGCCACAGCAATACTGTATGTGTTGAAAATTTTCCGAATTACTGCATTATGAAGGTATATGCGTGAATGCTTGTTGACTTCTAACTGTAAAAAATTGTTTCAAGAAAATGAGGGTGTACCTGTGTTTCTCGAATTGCCGCTGCTTACTTTGTGAATAAAATTTCGCAAATTTTTTGGTTTATTGCAAAACTGCTTCCGTAAGTTGACGATACGTTACAACCTGCGCACGGCCACGAAAATCGAAGCAACGGCGGCGAAGAAAATTGGGGAACGAACGTTTGCGATGAGACTGAACGAACTGTTTGCACTTCGGGCTCACAATTATTAGATGAGCAGCAAATGAACTCTTTACTTAGCTAACCGTACATACTGTTTTTCTGAACTTTCCTTGCATCTTTTATTTTATATGGAATATTTTTAAGCGGAAACGGACAGCGCCCGTGCTTTTTTATCGACCGCGTGCCGTTCGGAAATCGGAAATATCATAAATTTTCATCGGCAAGAAATCACAGCAGCAGTACTCCTGCTTGTTTTTGTAATCGAATAAACGCAAAATATGATAACGAGCAGTAATATGTTGTGTCACTCATCGGCATTATCTTAAGATACTTACTATAGCATTTCCATCATAAGAACATTCATTTCCAACTGCATTCTACTTATCAGTGACAGGGTACATGAATCACGGTTTATTACGACCTTGGTTGGTTGATATGATTGTTCTCCAGGAAAGGTGAAGTGCAGCGTTATTTGTGTCGCTTATCTGCATGCTAATAATTATTCTTGTATATTCCTCGCTGCTATATCTGCATTCGGAGTTATATGGAAATTGTACAGATAGTTTCCGCTGTCGGGCTTGATTTTCTTACTAGTGCGTTTTAACCTTTTTCCACAATGTACTCATTCTGGAGACTGTTGTTGGTTACGGCAGTTTTATTCGGGACTTCCGTGTTTGCACAGCAAGATACCAGTCTGCAGGCTCGCGCAGTCGGCAAAGATGTGGTCGACGTGGTGATCAAGCGAATTGACCGGGGGAATATTTTCAAAGATGATAAAAACATATTGCGACGGATTGCGTGTGCTGAAACGCAGTACGGGACGAATCCAGAGACATTTTCTAATGGAAATTTTGGCGGCATCTGGCAGGTAATTTTTTATTTAAAATGTTTTCAATTTTTTAAAAATTGCAAATATTAGTCCAATGACGGACATGTTAAATACGCTGCGGAAATAATAATGATAAAATATAATGACTTTGTTTTTGCTGAACATCGCTAGTTCCACCACATTTTGTTTCCAGTAAACATGTAATAAGACCATACTTACTGTGAATTATTTTAATATCGATGCATCATTCAGTGTACGTACAGACGTCTGTAGGTAATAGCCTTATCATCCCAGAAATTTGATCGCATCATTGTTTTCTACTTTTTCAACTCATTTGAGTGCAGTCTGTCATATCCTTCGTTCGAATACATACAAAACGGTGTTTCGATAATATGAACCTATTTTTAGATAATATTCAACACCACTTGTTGATTTGCTCATTAATGTTTAGTAAACAAGATTTTCATTTTATTTAGGTCAACGCAGCAGATTTCAACAGGACCAAAGACACGGACCGATACCGCCATCTGATTGAAAAACATAATGACCTTTGGAAGACATGGGGAATAAAATGGAAGAATCTTGCGCACAGTGAGCTGTTAAAGCCCTTTTACTCTGGACTGGCCGGCCGTTTACTACTCAGCTTAACGGAAGTCGGCAGCAACATACCCATTCCTGGCACGATTTCCGCACAAGCAACCTACTGGAAAGCGTACTACAGCCCAAACGGGAACGAAGCCGCGTTCCAAACATCCGCTACCGCGGAAACGTGCGAAGCCAAATGCCCGGGCCGGTTGGATATCTGTATCATGATGGATGCTTCCAATAGTGTTAATGCGCGGGATTTCGCTTTGTCACGGACTTTCGTTAAGGATCTCCTGGAATCGTTCGAGGGCGGATCGGTAAGTCCACGCAATTTGATTATATTCAGTCATGTAGTGGATCAGAGGCACGCAGTTACATATGCAGTTTTTTATGGTCGGATTACTATGTGCATCAACTAAATGTAACCCCGTATACATCTATAGTGGAATATTAATGCCGATTATTAACTCCTGCTTTCCTTGTACCGTGTACCGCGAATACACGTTAGTAATCACCAGTAGAAGTAGTTATCAAGCGCAGGATGTCATGACAATATTCGTAGTTATCACCAATAAGTAAACGCAGTCTGGGTCGGTACGCATATACATACGAATATACAAACACTAGTCGACGGATAGTAGATTTATGCTGATCGAGTTGAAATTGTCAAATCTTGCGTAACGGTAACAGATTTCCAGATCGCATACGATCAGCATATCTCGCAAATTGGTATACTTCGTTAGAGCAGCATAGCAGCAACTACGTAATTCAGGGTTTCCTGGGATTTTTTGTTGTTGGTTAATCGTAACTTTTAAAACATACAATGTAGGTAATGCACAGTCTACAGACCTCTGCTCTAGAGCGTAATGGTTGCATGATTTATTAGACTCGTGCGGCGTTGGTGGTATACTCCAGCAGCATCGTTCAAACCTTCCCTCTGGACACCAACATGACATGGGCGGAGAAGAAGGCAGCCGCTCTCGATCCCGTACGAACCCCGCATCTAAAACAGAACACGTTTACCGCGGCCGCCATCAAGTACTGCATCAACATGTTCAACACGACAGCGTCTGTTGTGCCGGGTGTTCCCAAGATCAGTTTACTGTTGACCGATGGACTGTCGAATGATCCCGGTCAGGATACCGTACACAACACGGCGCCGTTGGCGGCCGCTGCCGGAATAACGACATTCGCCGTCGGGGTAGGTCCTGGGCCATCCATGCAGGAGCTTCTCACCATTGCCAATAACCAGCCGGATCGGGTGCATGACCTTTCTGATTTTCAAAATTTGGCCGAATTCTTTGGGCAGCTGAATCAGGAGACATGCGAAATTCCACAGACTCCGCTGGTCAATGAAACGACAACGGATACGCTGATAAAAGGAGAAAGGCGATATTTCAAGTAAGCAAATACTGTATACCAACCGAAATATGTACAAACCGAAAATACTGTGTGATCTTTTGGAAAGTAAAGCAGAAGCAGAGAGTAAAGATTGCGATAACGTTAACGCAGCTCAACTGCAACCCCGTGAACTAAAGTACCGTATACGTACGGTGCCATAGTACACACTTCAAAACTTGCACAATAAATACAAACAGTTATTTATTTTTTTGTTTTTATTCGTTCTATAAATAAACAGCGTCTCTGAATAATATATATATGTAATTTTGCATTAGTCGCTTGCAAATTGTTAGTCATGCGCTAAAAAAACTTTCACTCAAAAGTAGATATTCTAAGTAAGCTATGGAAAATATCGAAAGTTCAACGTAGGTATTTCTTAAAAAAACATTTCCAGTTACTGTACGTGTACTAGTGATAAATTCTAGAAAAAATGCAGTACTTCCGAGTCAATTTATTTCACTTTTCCGTAAATTATATACGCTAATCGATATATTATTTGTAGGTTCACAATTAGCATTGAGGGTTTAGAAATCAGGGTACAGACCACAGCCGGCCAAACCACAACGTATTATTCCTACACGGAGACGACACCCTCCGCCGCACTGAACGACGGGAAAATCGAAGGAACCGGTATTATCCCATACCGAATACCATCGACCACTCCAGTCCCTGGGGAACTGGTACTTGAAACTTTGTCGTTCCGATCCGATAACAACACGAGTCCGGAGTTGGAAGTGTACGTCAGTGTGACCGGTCTGGATGAGCGGAATAACTACACAATCCAAGCCAAGATTTATGTGTACAGTGCATCGAATGTCCATCGACTGAATGCGTATTCTGGACTGTGTATTGTGTTTTTGTGTTATTTGGTTTCTTTTGTCAGGTTGTAATGGATTAGGAATAATTTGGCAAGACAGCGCCAATATGATGACAATTTATTTATTTGAATAATTCATTATTGTTTCATATTGTTACAGTGTCTTTCGCATAGATATCTTTCGAGTTGTATGAATGTGGACGTTCGGAATTTGAGCCTACATACACACTACTGATTTATGTACGAGTGCATCTTGAATTTTAATTAAATGTGATATATACGAATGCAGGTACTGATTACGGCACATCGATACAAAAATAAATGTACAGCTCCGCTGCGAAAACATGTAGAGCTTTTTTGAATATATAACGCTATCTTTTCCGGCTACTAATTACATTCATTAGTTAGTCTTCGTAGTACGCGAGTAAATAAACTTCTATTTGCGCAAGATCATTCCCGGTGCTTAAACCTCTATGACTAATTAAAGCAAATAATCTGTGTTTAGAAATACTTAGCAGCATTGCTTTCAAAAATCTTACGCTGTCTATTATCTTTAATTAGTAATAAGTTTGTGGTAATAAAATTTTTACGGTATCGTAATCGACTTGCAATATTTAACAAATAATAAATGCAATATAAGAAATGCATAATATGCTTGTAATACATAATAAAAATGTTCTTACAGTTAGGGATGGAATTAAGAAATTACGTTGTAGACTGTTGATGGGGCATTTACATAAGAATGTAATCAATAAAGCGCTGTGGTGAGCAATAATAACTTAGCGTTCAAGGTGTTTTTGAGCATGGACAGGCAGTTGTTTTACTCCTTTTCCAGCAGCAATTATCATTCAGCTGACGCAGGCATGAAAAGGTTGTTTCCGGGCGTTGAGTGGATTACCGACTGACACCGATTGATCATGAACATCACCATTGTTGCGACACTTTCCGTTTCTTGCCGGACATAATGCAAATTTGTTTTAAGAAAAAAGGTGGTGATTCCATCTGAATATATTATCTTATTTTAATCTCCGTAAACATATCTAATCAATTCAAAAATTACGCAAAATTAAATCTTTGAAATTAATCTGATTATACATTCTGATCTATAATGACGGTGTGTGCCGCGGTCAGTTTATTTTTAGCGATATTTTCTTGTTACTGTTGTTTTTGCTGCTATGGTTTACGAAATATCACCGCAAATCAGGTGGCTTCACTTGTGATACGGACTAATGCGAACCGACCGAATCATCGGATATTAATGCCGCATATCGGTTCAAATCACGATGGACTTATACAAGGAAAAGCAATCAACACAGAACCATTTTATCTGCAATGGCCGGAGCCGAGAAGAATTTATTTTGATCTGGACAGTTCTTACAGTATGTAGAATACTGATATAAAAATTATTTACATCTTACCAATATTTTCTTAATACATATGTATATGCATAACTGTATTTTCGGTCCATATTAAATTTGATTGGCATTACATTTCAGTAAGGCTATTCGATAAATAATAATATTTCATATTATATTGTGTTATACATGCGGAACAAATTTAATGAATGTTTATTAAGTACATTTTCAGGTCAGAATGAACGCGTTAACATTATTCAAGCCATGGGACAAATAAGCTCCGACACAAAAGGATGTGTTCGCTTTGTACCGTATAATCCGGCAAATCAGACGGATTTTATTAGCATCACTCCTCTAGAAGATGCCGGGTAAATGTGACGGCATATCGTAACTCGAAAATATATAGCTTTTCATTTTAAAAAAATGACAAAAAGCAGTCTAAATTAAAAATAAATGTTGTATCTTTCTGGGTCTATTATTCGATTGATGCGTTTCATTTTTCACAAACAACTCATCTGAATATTAACACCGGGACACCGGCAGATTGAGGCGTACAGGTATATTGTGTTGCATCGATGTAAACAGCAAGTGGTTTGTAGGTCAATGCGTT
>JAQGAU010000172.1:0-36175 GCA_034698045.1 Paramacrobiotus richtersi
AACCATGACAGATGCTTGGGCGTGCGTACGCTTAGTGCCAACGTATCGCCGACTGGAAACAGAACACCGTAAAGACTGATGAAGCTGCAGACTGGGTTTGGAACCTTCTGCTAAAATAACGTGGTCTCAAATCAAGAGGAACGAAACGTGGGCTCAGTGTGCCGTTTGCGCATATGTACAACCACCGTGACGTACTCTAATACAAGGACCGAGTGCAGGACGCGTTGTGGTACCATAAACGGCGGAAAACTTTATTCAAACCTTGACTGATGTCTACAGGAAACGCATGCCTGGAGCTTCCATCTTACCGGCTTCGTGAAATCCGCTATTCGCACCGTCACGAAAGATCACAGGGAACTGGTTGGAATACTGTGAAAGATATTCTTGTGTCCAGCAGATAATGAGATAATCAGTGGCAGCGGTTACGCACAGCGCGACGTAAAGCGTTATATTGTCAGTAAAGCGTAAAGTTGAATTGTGTTGCACGCATGCAAGCTGTGCATTTTGTAAACAGTCTCATCGTACATCGGCGTAATGTTACAAATATGCAGGTAGATACGAGGCCAGGCTTGTACAATAAGTTTGCTTACTTGGAGGAAATATTGAATATGTCCCATCTCGCTATCAGAAAACAGAGGTTCACGTACTCTTCGTGGTGTCGCACGATACAATGTACTGTAACATAACTTACTGGTGAACTGTTACGAAGTCCGACATGTCCACTTGGGTACACATTTTGATCCTGCGAGAAACCATCTATTATTTTTATCTCACGCTAGGATTCGAAGCAATCAGTTTCAGGAAAAATTTACTGCACAAGAAACGTAATAGAATCTGTATCCTTTGCTACATGTTTACATTATCGTCGATATCGGCAAAGTCTTGCATGTGATGATATTATATATTTTTATGAGCACAAACCGAGCATCGTCAGGCGGACTGGTATAAAAGTCCAGTGACGACGGAGAACACACTACGTCCCGATCGCTTGGCTCAGTTAGCATGGACAGATTCCAAAAGCTGTCTGGCATGGGCATCAGCCCTAAATCGACTTGAAATTTCTCAGAAACGCGAAACATCTGCTCCACCGTATAATTCTGTGCGACCATTTCTTCAGTAACATCGAGCGCTGGCTTCGATGGAAACAGTTGTGTAAAATCCAACATTCCGGTCCACGTCTGGGATAACATGTCGCCTATAAATTTATAATACATGCCGGCTTCAATGGTGTTCCGTTACTGTATTTGTACCTTTCTAGCGCTACAGTAGTTCAGAAGTACTACGGAGCAGTGACGAATTTACGCCGGATTTTAGGGGAGGCGCCAGGGAACTCCGACAGAAGGTTCGCCCCTTCTCTTAAATTTTGGCGAACCCAACTACAGCAAAGGGTCCATGGCCCCCTGGCTCTTCCCCAAAATTCGTCACTGCTACGGAGCTCACAGTTCGTCTGCGCTCTAAACCTCTAACTGCATACTGGAGACTTCTGTTCTCTTCGATTCTGCTGATCCTCCTGAATGTTTCCAAATCCGTCTGATTCCGTGCTAGTATTTTTAATTTTAATTGAAGCTAAACGGACCCTGATTAAAATGAATTGTAGCCAACCATGCTGGCTGGCTCAACAGAATGCCTAACGTTCTGTACGTATATTATATAAATTGTCCCCATGGGACCCAAGTGCTTCTCAACAGTCAGTACTACCTTTTGTAAATTCACTGGGCCATGGTGTGTCTGCATTCAAGTTTTGGATTGTTTCTGAATATAAACCTTAAAAATCTTCCCTTGAAAGTCAAAACGTGCTCAGCTGCCATGACTGAAGTGTAGTGCAAGCAGACGGAGCGGAGGATACGGACGTCCGTCCACCCGTGTGCTAGTGCCTAACACGCGAGACCCGATTTACCGTAGGTCCGTAGGAAGAAAAAAAAAAGTTATCTTCATCTGTTCGATGACCGATACATCTCATCGATACTCCGTAGGAAGTATCGTTGTCAAAACTACAATCTGTACAGTTAGTATGCAGTAGGAACTTCGCACATTTTTCGTTACGGTTCGCCATAAACTGCTAACTCCAATTGTGCCAATCAATGTGCCTCCAAAGAAGGCACATTGAAACAACAGAAAACCGGCCAGAGTAATTGTATCAGATCTCGCAGTTCACCGTGATTTATGCACAGCGCCACACCGGCTTGCGCCTGTTGCTCTCACGCGTCAGCGCTCATTTGCCAGCACAAGCAACTCACCCAGCTGCTGTTCATCGTGGCTGGTTGTGTTTTATTACTTTTACACTCTAAAGTGATTGATAATTAGCTTACCTAAAAGGTGTGCTGGAATTGCAGCGGTGGGAGATATGTTCTCGGTCGGAAACTTTTGTATCAGTCGGCGTCGGACATAGGCATGTAGTTGCAAATGGAGCGGTTTGACTTGCTGCCATAAACGCTCTACATCACTGAGGAATACTGAATCAGTGTAATTCAAGCTGTCCACCACGTAAGCGGCACGCCATAGTTGACCGTTGTCGGCGTATCCTAGATGTTCACGCTTGATTAAATGAGAGAAGGTAAACAATACTATATCCAACACAAAACGACAGAGGTAGATCGTTCGTAACCGGCAGTTATGTCTTTCTTCGCAAAATGTTCTCTCGGACAGACAACAACTGTCTCCCCTAAGGAACTGAATATTTTTACATCAATTACAATAAGGTAGTTCCGGTCCCGGGTTTTTCCCGGCAAAGTGTAATATATTCGTTGGGACACTTGTGCCAAGAACTAACCGGATAAAAGCAACTCACGACAACGAAAGATTGATTTCTCGAAGGGGGACGTATTCCCCGGTTATCGTGTTAACGGGTAATGCGCTTTATTCCGACTCGAGAGGACATGATTGCAGATGGGAACGCATATGCTGGTTGCAGTTGTAATTGTTCTTAAACTCTAAGGCTGTATATCATTGTAGCCTTCAAATGTTCTGTACTGCTTTTACCTTCTAACTTCGCAGCTTTGTTCCTCAGGGCGATATATTTTACATAGTCCGGACGGATATCTTTTCCTATCGCATCTCTCCAAGCCTTCCAGACATATTTTCTTTTATTTGGATCATCCCATGTACTTCTCATATAGCCGAGCAGTGCTATATAAACATTGAAAAATTAGCTTTTTTTTTCAAGCACAGCTAGAAAGAACTGTAACACTGACACCAATGATCAATGACAACAATAATCCTTGAATGCGAAATATGCCCCAACGAATCACAGAAATCTGGTTACGGGAAGCAAGAAAAATTATGCACCGTTAATGCCTCTTAATCGACGTAAAATAGCATGCGTACCGGGAACAGTCACTCGCAAACTTTCGGGACAGTTTGGAATAGTTGCCTGAAGACTTTCAACGGTCTGCAGTGTATCAAAACAAACCGTGGCCGTGGAATAAGTCGCGGTCATACGATTGATAATGGAAATCAGCTCCGTTAGCTCATCGGAAGCTAATACAGCGTCGCCCAGCTCGCTGAGAGTTTTGTAAATCCGCTGCAGTTGTTCATCTGCTATCTTGTTAATATCGAAGTTTTTCACCATCATGGCTACGGTTTGGGTAAAGTTCGCTTGGAGCTGACTGGATTGTTCCTGCAAACATGCAGAAAGTCGTTGACCACTACGAGCGCTACCAGTGCCACTAATCTTACAGAACAAAGTCAGATAAGTATTATGGTTAGACAACTGCGTCATCGTTCACACGATGTGAGGTCGCATGCGGTCAACCCTAACTTACTGTAGCAGCCTCGTTTTCATCCGTTAAACTGGTGCCGTAATCCCATGTTGCTCGTGACGCGGAGTTGTAAATCTGCGTAGCGTAAGGATTGTACCTTAAAAAACGGAAGTGCATAAGTCACCAACAACAATCATAACATACTACAAAAACTGGAGTCCCTTCAGTTTTCTGACCAATTCGGCAAACACGTGTGCAGTTTTCAAAAGATACTACACAAGTGGTTATTTTACCATTCCTGTAGCCACTGGCGAAAGTAAGACGGATCTGAAAGTCGGTAGGGGTCAGGAATACCCTTTTCGAAGAAGGGGCTCAAGTCCACCGGATAGAACTTGGCCTCCGCGAAATATAAGGTTAGAAACGCAAAACAACCTGAGACAAAAAGTAGTCAGCAGCAGCTATATGCAGTACTGTACAGCAACATACATCGCAAACTACAGCTATACTGCGTCTGCGGCTGAAAATGCATCCCTAAATTTATGTACAATCACACAGTCATGAAGATAACTCACCGATGGAGGATGTTTTTTGACGGCCCATCCTTCAACAAGCTGCACGGATCGGAAGCGAGGCGTAAGCAAATCTGTTGGATTCTGTTGACGTTCAGGGTCAGCAGAAATTCTTGCTGTTAAACCACCAAATCAGATGAGACTATGAGAGAGCGACTGACAGCTCGAACGTCGACTAAACTGCCATTGTTCTTAAAAGCCAACGGCGTCTGCGGACTGAGCCGAACTGCTTGCAATTGCTGTCCATGCCTGGTGAACGCACTCTCGCGCTAGTTACCGGACCGCAGAAAGTGCTTGCTGTCTCATCTAAAAACAGTCAAGACTGCATTATTGGCAGGCCTACTTAATTATTATTCTCAGTTTGAAGAAAGCGGTTAACCATTAATCGCCAGTACAAATAGAATTTAATTTACGCACT
Organism: Paramacrobiotus richtersi; assembly: GCA_034698045.1. Classification (NCBI taxonomy): domain Eukaryota; kingdom Metazoa; phylum Tardigrada; class Eutardigrada; order Parachela; family Macrobiotidae; genus Paramacrobiotus; species Paramacrobiotus richtersi. Next base: position 4,686 of record JAQGAU010000172.1, read on the forward strand.
GTTTGTGGGTTGTTTGTGGGTTGTTTGTGGGTTGTTTGTGGGTTGTTTCATGTTTGTGGGTTGTTGCCATTAAAAATTGATTAACGAACGAACAGTGATTTTGATCAGAAAAAAACATACTATAAGGATATTATAACGTTAACGGAAAAATGTTCCGTTAAGTTGCTATTAATGACGAATCCAAAAAGGGTCTACTAGGCATCTACACAAGTACAAACCACAGCGACGCTTCGCTTCGCCGGCCTTGTATTAATGGTTACAGCTTTTCTCTGTTCCGTTTTTTGGCCACAGTGTTTTAAACTCAACTTTTAAACTTTACAATTTTTAAACTTTCGGTTTTTCAGTGCTCCCTTGTTTTGAGTTTAGTATAAAACGACTCTTAGTCATACCGATTCATGCGTCGTAGAATCGGGACATGAGAAGCATAGCCTCTATCGCATATCTAGGGCTGTATGCTGCGCCATTATATATTAGCAAGTGTATTGCGTATCTGATTTATTTCATGCTCCTTTAGGTTAGCTGTCCCATTTAAGACGATTTTCCACCCATTGCTATAACTATAGGTAAAATCAAGAGAGCCGCGCACCTGTAACCGTTGCACCAAGGTGCATTATTGTTTTTAATAATCAGAACATGGATATACACTGTCGAGAAATCCGTTTGTGCGCGCAGCGTCCGGTTATTGCGCAACAGCGGCGAAAAGTTTAAACACGTTTCCTTGTCAGATAATTCAGTGTTTTATCCAAACTTCTTCAAACTTTGATCGTAAATGCACATATATGTGATGATCGTTCTGAACCACTTTCAGCCCTTAGGTATTTTTTTGAAATTTTGAAATGAATTTCAAAATTTTTGAAATTCATTTTAAAATTTGAAAAACATGGTACCGGGCTAATTCTGGGTCAGAACGATCATCATATATATGTGCATTTATGATGAAAGTTTCAAGAAGTTTGGATGAAACGCTGAATTATCTGAGAAGAAAACGTGTTAAAACTTTTCGCCGCTGTTGCGCAATAACCGGACGCTGCGCGCACAAACGGTTTTCTCGACAGTGTTTATCCATGTTCTGGTTATTAAAAACAATAATGCACCTTGGTGCAACGGTTACAGGTGCGCGGCTGTCTTGATTGCACTTATAGTTATCGGAATGGGTGGACAAGCGCCTTAATTTTGGTTTGCGGTTTTGGCCTTTTAAAGCCACTTAGGGTTTAGTTGAGTAACATTAGTCCACCTTTTAGCTTTTGAACTTTCACCGTAGGTTTTCTTACAATCTCTGGTTTTATCTATAACCCAAAGTTGTGCTAACTATCCTTAACTTTGCGTCTTGAATTAGATTTTACCTTTACTTATACAATTGGTTACTTTATTTGGCTTACTTATAACTTATAAGTCACCCAAATAATAACACAGTTCACGCCGAAAAAACAACTAGAATCACCACCCTCGTCCATGCATGTATACACGTATACACCGTACAACGTCGGAACTAGACATAGAGTATCTTTTCATAGTTTCGAATAGGCTTCGTGCGAGATCCTGGAGCGGAAGTACCATGTTAACCCAGAAAATCGTATGAATTTATGGACACTGTCCGTAGAAGTCTCCGGTTCTACAGATAGGACGAAGAGAACGGCAAGATTGGCAGGCCCAGAAAAAAGCATATCTAGCTAAGTCATTTCGCCAATTTGACCTGATTGAACACAATACAGACGTTGACGAGCGTATACAGTACCAGTTTTCATTGCCGTACCATAGTATAGTTTGCACAATGTATTCATGCATTGTATTGCTGAGTAAGCACAAACGTACATAGCAGCTCAATCCCTAAAGTCAACATACAAACAATTGTTTCTTTTCTCCAACAACTCAGTGCACTTAACTACAGCTGCTTACTATCATTCGAATTTTCAAGTGTTGTTAAATTTTCTTGATAACCGGGAAGTTAATCATGAATGTGCATTTATTGCAACGACGTCGTTAGTTTTTGTTAGGACATTTGTAGCCGAACGCATGGAGCACAGACGGTCCACGTTGGGTGGTCTTGGGAAGCACTTTCGATTACTCCTGTCTTTTACCCGCGTATCCGACAGAAAACCTGTGGTGTTTAAGGTACCGTATTGTAGTATCATCAGCCTGTCTTGCTGTAATAGAATTCTGATTTATTAGGAAGATGGCTTACGATTTGCTTCACCGGAAACAATTAAGTTTGGTCTTGAAGAATCCTACGAAATTTCCCTCACTTTCGAACCGGCCTTTAAGATCACGTAAGTGTAAAATCGATGTGAACATGTAGAAGTAAGTGTTAATGCGTAATCATGAGTATTGTACATGTTTTATAACAACCGGTGGAAATCTGGTGAAATGGTCCTGCGTGTATTTTATTGTTTTTATAGTTCCATAAGCATTCACAACGATCTGATCAACTTTTGCCGGCTCGGCGCCAAGATCGACCCGAATGTGGCCACGTACGGAGGTGTATGGGAACCGCGAGGATTTCCCGTGACACACTGCCATCACCGGGAACAGCTGAAGTTTATCGTCGGATTTGATGATGGCTCGATGTTAACAACAACCCTGCAGTCCAAATTTTATGCAAAGGAAGCAGCTTGCCACTGCGCGTGGGGCGAAACTATGCACGCCATTCATTTCCAATGCATTTTTATGCCGGATAAAAGTGTGGCCGTAGTTAAACAAGAGCTAATGTAACTACTGACAGCTCTGCTATAGTATTCCGCGTAACCCCGACATGCATCGCAATTCAAGTGTACAGTTTGAACTGTAACACTATCGCCATTGATTGCTGTTTCCGCAGCAATGATAAACAATGACACCAGCAGAAAGCACATACGTTTACTGTTAAAATGCGCATGGTATCATAACATCAGTGTGGTCCCTCTCGTATTAACATTATCGTGTTAAATGTTTATTACTAATTGTGGCGAAACTATTCATGCCTTTTTTCCCAGTGCGTTTTCTTGCAGGATAAAAGTGTGGCCGTAGTCAAACAAGAACTAATGTCACTAAGAGCTGTGCTATTGGGATAGATTTGGTACCATTCGAGTTAGCTGTCTTCGAGTTCTTTCGAACGGTAAACGCTCTGCGGGGCTTACTATCGTTAAACGTTACCTCCATCTTCTTTAGTTTTAGTACTGCTGAGTCGCTGACTTAAAAAGCTGCAATTAAATCGAATACTTCGTACTTTACGTCACTGGCTGCGGTTGCCCGTTTTCAGCAACTTACTTCATTAACTTGATATGTGTGAGTCTAACTGGTATTCTTCCATAATGCGTCACACAATTTAAGTTTTGTTTGTAGTAGCGACATGGGAATTGCGACGACATAATCTTATAAACCATATATTTGTAGAATACTCGTATAATCTAGAAAAGTTAATAACTCTGTTAAGGAATCTTAAAAGGCTACAAATATTTGTTGACAAAAGATAAGTTATCCGCTGCATCAGAATGACCGCAATACGCAGCTGCGAATGCTTATCGAAACCGAACTTCATTAAGTACATGTTTCCGTTTATTGACAGGATATTGGTCATAAATTTGGTATTGTGCACAGTGGGGGCCAGCTGGCGAGAAAAAATTGTCGCGGCCGATCACCAAGCGCGGGGTCCGATTTTTGGTATTGGCGGGGAAATTTTTCAGAATTTTTGCCGTTTTTTAGTTTTTTTTGGCGGTTCTGGCCGGGCGAACTGGGCGGCGAAGGTTCTCACCTCCCTCGCGCCCTGACCGTGCAAGAGTATTCCGACACCAACGGAAAAAAGTCCATATCAATAACAGAGAATGCACTTATGAACAGCAACTTTTTATTGCCGCAACAAATCAATTAACAATCAGTTTTCTTGACTTCATGGTGAAGTTTCTAAAGATACAATTTGAACCATCCGCTTTCACTGATTGACATGTATCGCTTACTGATCGAGCATATACCACCGGCACATCGTAATAATTTTATTTACCATGGCATCATGATGTACAGAAAAACACAGAAGCCTTAAAACAACATCGAATCAATATCCGCCGTGAATAAATCGTTCGCAATACTTGATCCATAGTTTCATTTCTGCGCGGACGGGCTCTTCTCCGCACTTGTGGTAAGCTGTACCGGTTCGCTGTATCGAGGGGGCGCTCCCAGAGGGGTCTGCTGTTCATAAGGAGGCACAAAAAAAACCTGCTGTCCAGGCATCGCTTGATTATACACTACCTGGTGTCCTTCTGGTTCCTGACCACCCTGCGTATTCACTACCGGCATGTTTGTTGTCTTACTTGGCAGTTTGCAGCATTTAACACCCGCAGCGATACACGATCCCAAACTCGCTATGAAGACAATCAACTGGAATAGCACATTGGATCCCAAGTGGCCATATCCTTTTTGCCAATAGTTGTAATGACACCAGGTGTACCAGCTACGGTTGGGATTTACAAGAGAACAGTCGCCAATGTGGTAGTTATACTGCCGCCATCCCGACCCAAATTCGCCTAATAGTATTACGAAAACAATGAACTCGATGAAAGAAAAGATCGTAGCCAGGATGATCATCACCATCGTTTCGATAAGGAGGCATTTCCGTGAAGTGGGAGGAGTTCAGTTTGTGAGAGGCACACCGGCCGCTATGCCGAGTGATCCGGTGATGATGTAGAAAATCCCCAAGCAGAAACCGGAAGCGGCGGCAGTGTAGAAAACCGCGTCATAGAGAGATGTGACAAACGCTGTAGAGCATTAAAAATCGCTTTTCTTATTGATAAAAAATGGCAAACGGCCGCGGTAGCAGTAAAAATCACCACTGTGATAAGCTGAAGATTGTGAAAACGTTCTGTTTAAGCAATAAGAGCAACCACACTAGGAGTATAATATTATGTCCATTTTTAGGGTGTCACCTTTGTAGTTTCGGTGCATTGCTATGATTTTACAAGGTGGGAAACTTACCGATCGCATCGTTGATAATTAGGCCGACGGCATCCGTTGTCACCAACTCGCTGCAACTTCCATCACGAATTTATTTGCGTCTTTTTTCAGGACTAAAACACAGATCCGAGTTCGATAGCAGCTTATTTGTATATTTGCACTGAAACTAATTCGCAACCGTTATAGCATATTTGTTAAGATATTGAGAAGCGACTGGATAACCTGGACAAACATCCTTTTCAAATTAGATTATTGATGCTGCGAGCAGGTACAACAAAAAATCGTATTATCAGCAATGACAGGGGGGCTTTAGGCAGCAGACCGTAGTTTTCGTGTTCGGAGGGCTGCGAACAGTCCGGCTGGGAACGATAGTGTGCAATGGTGACGGTGCGGCGATTATTGGCTGACTCTGACCTTGATCCAGTGAAGGTGTGGCAGGATCAGATGCAATTGACAAGGGACTCACGATGGCATGGATACTGGGAGCCGGATCCACAGCGGCAGAATCCGAACCGAACGAGGTGTTTCGGGGTGACGGAAGGAATACCGCCAAGCTGCCATGCCCACACAACACTGCCAACAGGATTATGGGTAGCAAAAGCATTCTGCCGAGATTAAACCTGCTGGTTACAGTTCGTTAACTTCTTGGAGCGATTTATGTAGACTGGAGAAGAGTATATCATCCGATATTGCTGTATTTCCATGCGAAAAGTTCTCATTTTATACGCAGTTATGCATAAACATATCGAAATAGCTCGGGGCTCCGTTTAGTGGAATTTGTTACGTGAGTAATGAGACTTACATCACAGAAAAATAAAATGTTTTTTTTACAGCTTCGCGTTCATTGGAATTTGTTACGTGAGTCAGCTAATGAGGCATACGCAAAAATGTTTATCACTTGGGAAAATGCACAATGTGTCGATGTAACATTTATTCGAACAGTTCAGGAAAACACCGCTTCCGCTGTTATTGAAGCCAAGCTTGGCGACAACAGAACCGTTATTACAAGCACAGGTGTGTCATCGTACTGTAGAAGTATGCTGTTTCGTCGGAGCATGTTTTCTTAGCTAGAAGTCTGAAGGCATTATCAATAACAACCAGCAGTTAGCAAGTATGATTTTGCCGTCTATATCCGTAAACATTACAACCATTTTCTTTAAATTGCTCCTGGCCATTATGTTACGTTATTATGACTGATGCCTCGTTAATCATCACTATGACGAGTGTAATACACAACTTATGCTTTTCTTCTCAGTGCACACGAGCAACGTATTTCCAGAACAACATTTCCAGATACCGACTGACGGCAGCTGGCGCGACCAATGTGAAGCAATTATGCTATCAGCATGTTTTGCATACTTACCATTAGGCAATAATGACCATTTTGGGCATCATTTGAACAAACGTACGGTTATGACACTGGCCGTTATGGTATGATCTCCTCTAACAGTAAAAAGCCGTCGGGATATTACTGCAACAATTTCGCAATAAGTATTCTCCACATTGTGACATTTGAATGTAGTATACGACATTGTAGTTAGCTAACATCGTCAGTTCTTCGATTGCATACTGTTGGATTGTTTCATACCGATAAATAACAACTAAAAAGGCATTTAAGTTATGTATCAGATTTGCAAAAAACCGTTCTGAAATAGCACTACAGGCGTATGTCTGATGTTTTAAAAAACGTTTTTCTCGAATGTTTTAAACCTGTCTTCAAAACGTTCTGTTGAGAGAATACCAAATTGCGGGAAATTTCGGACAGTGCGTTCTGTCGGCGCTCGGAGCATGTATGGATATTATGCATTTTAGAAAGGTCATTCAATTGGTTGTTTTTAAAATGCTGTACTTCGACGAATGAATTTCAAAATCGGTGTATGGGAACCGAGAGAATTTCCCTTGACACACTGCCCCCACCGGGAACTGCTAAAGTTGATCGTCGGCTTTGAAGCCTTTGATGATGGCTCGATGTTAACAACAACCCTACAGTCCAAATTTTAGGCAAAGGAAGCAGCTTGCCATTGCGCGTGGGTCGAAACTATGCATGCCATTCATTTCAAGTGCATTTTCTCGACGGATAAAGTGTGGCAATAGTCAAACAAGAACTAATGTAACTGACAGCTCTGTTAGTACTCCGCCTGACCCGACATGATCCAAAAATCATAAGTGTACCTAGTTTGAACTGTAATAACACTACTTGTACCGCCAGTGATTGCTCTTACTGCGACCATGATAAACAATGACATCAGCAGAAAGCGCGTTAACATACGCATTCTAACATGACATTAGTTGGTATAGTCACTTTCCGTTATTGTATTACACTTGTACATTTTATTGGTTTTTCGTTGTATGGCTTTCGGCTAATTTTCTTATGCAAGGAAGAAGTGCACATCGAGTCTCATTGTAGCGCACTCACAGGTATTGCAAGTCAAACTGCATTCGCAGTTTCGATCAATCTGGTGTATCTAATTTGAATCGCACAACTAAAAGGCGTACTGCTCGAAAGTACTTATACGTACATGTACCGGTGTGCCTGCACATGCTGGTTGTGAGCCATGCTGTATATTGGAACATTTAATAGCAGAGACATAGGTTTGACATGATGTACGTGTTTTTGATAAGTATACAGGCGATTTTCTGTTAACATCCTTAGTTTGGGAATCTACTCGCTGCAACTCCCATCACGAATTTGTTAACGACTTTACGCTTAAGCAGAATTGAAAAGCATATCCGAGTTCTGGTAGCAGCATACGTATTCTCGGATTGCACTAAAACTAACTGAAAATTAATTCTTTACATCAGATTTGTTAAGATATTAAAAAGCAATTGGACATCCTGAACAAGCATCACTCAGATTCTTGTTGTTTCGATCAGGTTAGTCGGGAATCGTATTATGCGCAGTGGCATGGGGGCTCCAGGCAGCAGATCGGAGTTTTAGTGTTCGGAGGGCTGCGAACAGTCCGGCTTGGAACGATAGTGTGCAAAGGTGACGGTGCAGCAATTATTGCAGGCAGACCCTGATCATGATCCAGTGAGGGTGTGGCTGGATCAGACGCAGTTGACAAGGGACTCACGATGGCATGGATACTGGGAGCCGGATCCGCAGCAGCAGTAACTGAGTCGACCGAGGTGTTTCGTGGTGACGGAAGGAATACCGCCAGGCTGCCATGTCCAAACAGCACCACCATTAGGACGACAGGTAATGAAAACATTCTGCCGAAATAGAAGTAGTGGTTATAATTTGTTAACTTCTTATAGTGATTTATGGAGAAGAATTGTTCATCTGATATTGCTGCATTTCCCTAAGAAACATACTCCTTTTATACGTAGATACCTGCTGCATAACACATATCAACACCTAGGGGCACCTTACAATGTCGGAAAATAGAACCTTTTCACAGTTTCGTGTTAACTGAAATGTTATGTCCGTCTAATGATACATAAAAAAATATGTTTATCACTTTGTAAATGCACGATGTTATGATCTAACATTTACCCGAACGCTTCTACAAAACACGCAGTATCTCCGCTGTGATCACATGGCCAAGCTTAGCGACAGCGGAATCGTTATTACGAATAAGATTATATCATATACCACTCCGTCGTATCACTGAAGCATATTTTTCTGAACTAGTCCAAAGTTATTGTCAGAAACAACCGGTAGTAAGCAAATAAGATTTTTCCGCCTATATCCGTAAACATTACAAGCAATTTCTGTAAATTGTTATGCCTCTAATGTTGCCTGTTATGACTGATTGCTCTTTGGTCGTTATTCGCAGCGGTGTGATCATAACTAATCCACAATTCATACATTTCTGTCCAATGGAAAAGCAACATGTTTTCCAAACAACATTTCCAGCTTCCACCGATTCAACGGTTCACGCGACTAATGTGAGGTAACGTAGCCAGTGCTGCTATCGACCACAGCATGGTTTGTACTGTACCATTAGACAAAGTTTAATTTAGGCGTCATTTGCAAGGTATGCTACGACGCTACGCGCAGAGTCCGTTGACGGTTTGAGTTTTGATGATGATCGAGCAACGAAGAAGCATCTCTATGCATGTTCCTGGTTTTGCTGTGACTATCGACTAAACAAGGTTTGTGATCTGCTCCAGAAGTGCTCAGCCATCTGTGTTACTGCTAACGGATCCCAGAATGCGCGTTCTGCACAATGGGATCTGCTACATCATATTTAGAGAAAAGATGCAAGTAGCTAGTATAAGTTTTTTGAATGCACGAGCCGCTAGTGGATGGTTTGGTACCGACAAGTTGACAACTACTCACACATTTATGCACTAAATATGTAAAAAACCTTTCCTGAAACATCAGAAATAGCGCTGCAGGCGTACGGTTGTACAAGACGTTTTTCCCGATTGTTATAAGCCTGTAAGTATGTCTCCAGAATGTTCTATCCAGAAAATCTCGACTTCATCGGGAAACCTTTTTGTCCGGTACGTTTGGACAGTCCATTCTGTTGGCGTTTGTCGGCGGCGCGTAGAACTACTGGTTTCTCAAGCCATTAACAAACTGGACACATATTCCACAATTTGTGCCGCTTAGCCGTTGCATTGTCGAATGAACAATGAAGCACGGTGTACTTGCAGGTTACAACACAATCGATTGGCGACAAAAAGAGTTTCAAACATAAACAATGTTTGCGGTTTCGCGACGTTGCACACAGATTACATACGTTAATTATGAGATCAATTACATACGTTATACAGAAAACTGAAGGTAGATTACGTCTGGAGACTCGGAGAGCTTTCTTGTCGTCGATACGTTAAATGAATGCGTTCGATTAACGGTTTATGACTTTATGTTCAGAGTCTTCAGACGTAAAGTCATATCGTGCATGATCAGATTTACCGTACACTGCGCTTTTTTCAAAACGCCTATACATACATCCTCGCATTTTGCATCAAAATTAATCGATACCTTTACTTGTACTTCACAAAATATTGACAAGGTATTTTGTATAAATTCGGTCAGGCATCGCATTTGATTCCATGTGTTTCGACCATTCCGTAATTAACAGAAAATCGTATTGTCCGCTGCAAACCCGGAGAGGACGAAAGCAGGCAGCAAATTTCCGTTTTTGTGGAATTAACAAGTAAGGCCAACTTCGAACAGCAGCTTATGGCTATGGTACACGTGTCGGGAAGGATTCACCGATTGAAGATGTTGATATATATAAAACTGCAAATTTGCCAACATCGGAATATTGGAACTTCACTATTTCAACAAAAAATACGCACTGTCGGCACTGAACATTCGACTAGAGAAAACAACCAGGGTATAATACTGGAACATGGACAACGTTATAGTTACTTATCACTATGGCTGTATGTTTTTAGTCTATTGCAGTTTAGAAAAGTAATGACAGCCAAGATATCTTTTAAAGCTACATTAGACACGTCATCACGTCAATATATACACAATTACTGTATGTCCATAAACAAGAGCACACTGAATTAATGGAAAGAAGCTCCCCGGAATTAACAAGCCCAGAATAGAGTCCAGCATGGCCAAAAAGGTAGCGCTTCAAGTCCTTAACCGTAACACGGTGGTCTCATGCAGGGAACGATAGTTTTGGTTTTCGGAGGAGTGGGACTGCGAATAGTCCGGGTTGGAACGACAGTATCCAGAGGTGACGGTACAGAAATTACCGGTAGATCCTGAAGTGCAGGTGTTGCGGGATCAGACGCGACTGAGACTGGATTTACAATGGCTTGGACGCTGGGAGCCGGATCGATGGTAGTAGCACTTGCGTCGATCGAGCTGTTTCGTGCCGAGGGAAGAAATACCGCCAGTCCACCATGTCCTAACAGCACAACCATTGCGACTACAGGGAACGAAAGCATTTTATCGAAATAAAACGTAGGAATTAGAAATAAAAACTCCGTAACTACTTTGAAGTGCTATTTGTTGTCAACACGTGGTAATCTGATGTTACCGTATTCGGCCACAAAATGTTGTCGTTATATACAAAGATACGTTTAGCGCAGTGTTGTATCAACAGCTCTAGGCTAAATTCGTGATGCACTAGTCCGTAAACCACGGAACATTCAGCATCATCCAAAGTTCCGCAAAACAGGAAACAGAATTTTCGCTGTAATTAAAGCCCAGCTCAACGAAACCGTTGTTGCGTAACAACAGTGACTCACCGTGCTGTTTACCGCTTAGTCATTGCGCCGGAACATATCTTACATTGTTTTAGCTAGAAGTCCGAAGGCAATGCTAGAAACAAACAGCAACACACCGGTTTCTTTCGATATCCGTAGACATGTTTACAAACATTCTCGGAACCTGTTATTTTCTTACTACGGTACGTAGTATGCATTATGTTTATTGCTGTGTTACGTCATTTGATAGTGGTACACGATCCTACTATAGCTAATACATAATGCATGGATTATATCCAGCTGGAAAAAAGATGTTTATGCGCACATACGCCACACATATGTTTAGCCCAGAAAGAGGCGCGGAAAATTTTTTCTCGATGTCCAGCACTGAAACGAAACCGTGACTTTTATAAGACTTTCGACCAGCGAATTGCGACGAAACCAATTGTTCGGGTGCCAGCTGGATCGTTACGCGCGCTGACCGCAGCATCGGCACATCTGGAATGTTGTTTCAGAATACATACGGTTGCTCATTTATTCCGCGTAATACAGAGTACATACACATTTCAATTGTAGAAATGCGCTTAGTCTGTTCCTCACAGCCAGTTAGACATCCTGAAGGCAGGAAATAACGACCACCCTCGTTTGCCACGGACAAAGAAACTGTACAGCCCCTGCTTCGCTGCTTACAATGGTCCTAAAACACCTCGTCTCTGAACGAAAGTGTCGAAAACCCTGCAGTTATGCTTTACAATCACTTACAGCTGATGTGCACTTACTACAGTATGTCGAGAAGTTATGCAAAATCGCACAGACTGACCTGATACGACGTTATCGAAGCAGAATGTGCTAATGTTTATACGAAAATAAAGAACCGGAAGCTAAACTCTCAGTGGAAAACATCTTTGAATTTGCTAAACCAGCAGCAGTAGTGAGTCATACAGACAAGACATACAGGTACATAGCACAACTGCGCCGCTCGCACACTCCCGGTACATGCGTGCGCTTTTACACGGTAACGTCCCCTCAAAGACTTTACGCAGACTATACAGCCCCCATGAATAGGATGCGTCAAAAACAAAAGACAAAGAAAGTTAGTGTGGTTTGTCATTTATATGCTAAAGGTCGCCTGCGAACGCAACAGTTTACGTTCGGACGCAGGGCCGTATCAGACAAATGCAAAGCGCGCTTTGTTTCGGTTACCGGAAGAATAAGACGGGGTATCTGCGATGATAACCTTATCGCGCGATGTATTACTCCGGAACAAACCGAACAATTAATAAGCCAAATACAAAAGCAATCATCTACAAAACATGGAAACGTGTTTTGCATACATATACTTTGAGTGCTGCGCCAGACGAAGTATTCGCATCGCCATCGTACAGTAAAACCAGAGTTTCCAGTTTTTTTATAATGGCCGCAAATTTTGGCATGGTTCCTTTTCTTCCAGCGGCCGTGAATCTTCACAACGGCGGTGCTCTTATGACTTTCGGCAGTCTCCAACTTATATTCGCAGTCGGCCTTATTATCAACGATGCTATCGGTACGTGCCGCACTATGTAATTTTAGCAATTAACCAAACGTAAAATTATGACACTCTTAAAATCAAACTGGCCAGTAATCCTATAGCCACAGTATACAGTAAATGAAATGTGGCTGTTCTTTTAATTACTGTAAAGGAAAGCGCTTTTACAATCTTTAGTATTATCTTGCCACAGTGATGATTTTTATTGTAGCCGCAGCTTTCTACTATAATATTGCATACACGGAATAAACGATTTTTAATGGTCCACAGCGTTTGCTACAACTTCCGTCCACGCGGTTGCTTATACTGCCGCCGGCTCCGGTTTCTACTTGGGGATTTACTACATCATCACCGGATCACTCGGCATCGCGGCCGGTGTACCTCTCCGGAAGGGAACTCCGCCCACTTCCCGCAAATGCCTCCTAATCACAACGATGGTGATGAGCATTCTGGCCACAATATTTTCTTGCGTTGTGTTCATTATTTTCGCAGTTCTGCTGAGCAATTTCAGTTCAGGATATCTACTGTATAATTACTATTCTCGATGTTCCATTGCAAATCCCGACGTCACCTGGCACACGTGGTGCCATTTCTTCTACTGGCAAAAGGGATATGGACACTTGGGATCCAATCTGTTGTTCGAGCTGATTGTTTTCATAGCTAGTTTGGGATCGTGTATCGCGGCGGGCGTTAATTGTTGTAAACTTCCCGGTAAAGGAACAAATATGCAGGTAGTTTATACTCAGGGTGGTCAACCTGGATATTACCCTGGAGGACAGCAAGTGGTGTACAACCAGACGATGCCTGGAGGACAGCAAATGGTGTATAATCAAACGTTGCCTGGACAGCACGTGTATTTTGTGCCTCCTCAGGATCAGCAAGCCCCTCTTGCAGCGCCTCCTGGATACAGCGAGCCGGCACAGCCTGTCGCGAATCCAGAGGAGAATCCGGCCGCACAGAAATAAGACCACATAACAATAAGAGAAATGGAATGTCTCACTAACATTGTATATTGAATTAATGTTATCTTCGGACCTTGTCATGTTGGTGTACTGGATCTGTTCAAACGATATGTAAATCAGTGAAAACGGGTGTCGAAAGTGGGCACTTACCGCATACGGTATGCGGTAAGTCAGTGTGAATTTCGACTATAAAATCAAGAAAAACAATAATTTTTATAATATTCGCAGCTGCGTAGCTATTACAGCATAAAGGGTTTGTCGTTATCTAGTAAATGTCATTCGATTTTACATGAAAGATATTTTTGTTCTTTGCAGTGGGTTTCTCCTATCATATTATCGCAAACCACGGAAACAATGTAGAACAAACGCACTGCTGCACTCAGTGCACCGGATGACTTATCTCTTGTAAACAAATATCTCGAACTATGTAGGATGTCGAGTTAGTTAAGACTATATACGTCGTTTGGCAGGTACGATTTAATTTGCAGTTCCCGCATCTGCCATTATAAAGAAACTTACGTTCATTTCACGTGTTCGGGAAAAGACTTTCCGTTAAACTCACTGGCACTGGCATGAAATTGCTAGAAAATGGTACTCCAGCCAGTGACGTAAAGTAACATCGAGTAAAATTATTAAATAGCCGTAAATCTCTACAAAGGATGTTGGCACAACGGAGAAGCCAGAGACCACATATCGATGGATAACGGTGATGTCAGACTTGGAGTCAGCGCGATGAGTAAGACGTTATCTTTTGATTTTTACAGCTGAAGCGTCCGTATCTGTCCATTTTTACGCTGCTGATAATTTCTCCCAAACTAGTGAGATATTTATCAGTTATCGATTGTTAGTACCTTCCCGCTAGCATTAAATGTATCATATCACGAACCGGAACCATTAGACATTATCGCCTGCTGAGTTGCTGTCAAATCTACCTTATTGTCACAGCGTATCGGGCAGTGTCTGACAGCGATAAACCTTATCTGGAAAACTGAATGGAACGATATGCTTACGATTAAAAGAGACAGTTTGTTAAAATGGTAAAAACAGCCGCAGTACAATCTTGCAAACTTAGCGCTGCTGCCACCGACGCCCGTTTTAACTGCCATAGAAAGTGTAGTATGTAGTGCACTTTTTTACGGACTGCATCTTTCAATATGGGACCACCTTACGTTCAGCAGGACACCGGTTCGCAACGTTTGCACAATCCGGGACCGGTATTGACCTTCGGTATCCTACAGGTCATCTTCGGCGTCGGGTTGATAGTGAGCGACATCGTTTGTAAGTGAAAATGAACTTTTTTGTAGTTGTAATGCGGCCGCAGGCGAGACTGCTTCGGACATCAGTTCCGCACGTCGTGAGTATTCTCTTCATAGATACAGTATTTAGACCTATCAGCCGAGTGTGTTTGTCGAATCCGCAAAGAGCTTGTACAGTTTAATAGTTTAAGTTAACATACATCAACAGTAAAGTATATGGTTAACGTTGGTAAAAGACTATGAACATGAGACCAAAGTGTCGAACATTGCAACAGAAAAAAGTAATAACTACATGTAAGAACTTATACTGCTACTGTGTGCAAATTAGAACGAAAAACATGTTCTTTATCCAGCTTTCGTCATCGCTCTGGATTATGCCTTCATCTTCACCGCCGGCGCATCCGGAATGTGGACAGGCATCTTGTTTATCATCACCGGGTCCTTCGGCATCGCGAGCGGCAAACCACTTTCACATGGAACCCATCCCTCCAGCCGCAAATGTGCTCTGGTAACCTCCATGGTGCTGAGCATCCTATCTACCCTCGCGGCTTTCTGCATGCTGTCCACTTTCATCACCTTCCTCGTTCTTACGGAAGTCGGAATCTGGGACTTTGGCTGTTTTGGTCAAGGACCGTATTGCCCTTTTGGAGCATGGGTGCGTGATATTGGAAATGGTCTGATGAGCGCAAACTTGGCCTTCCATGTGATCCTGTTCGTGGCCAGTTTGGGACAGTCCATTGCGGCCGGTATCAATATGTGTAAACTGCGCAGTCCCGGCTCGACCGTGCAGTATGTTTTCACCCAACAACCACCGGCGTCCCCTGGCTTCTATCCTGGTGGACCGGCAGTGGTGTATAATATGCCGTACATGCAGCCGGGGGTTTATACTGTCCCGAGTCAATCACCGTTATATGGAGTTCAGACGTTGAATCCTGCTCACTTGCAGGTTCCTCAGAAATCCTAAAACAGAATGCAGCGCTTAGTTTACCGATAGTCTTTGCGTTTGTTTATTTACGGTCACCATTATTGTCTGTCCGACTGCGGTTACAAGTCACGTATTCAATGATATATTAACAAGACTTCTCTATAAAAATCTGCCGGGAAAATTCTCCGTTAAACAGTAATTCGCCAAAGCGGTGGTTCTTGACTACATCAATTTTAAACAGAATTTTCCAACAGTTTTGCACCGAGTTTTAATCGAAACTATCCCATACGATGAACTGACAGGGTTCCAGCAGTTTGGCGACTGTGCACGCATGCAAACCGAGACCTTCCTTATTTTAGAAAGTGGTGAGGGAAGGATAGACACTGTTTCAGTTACCGACCAACGCCCGTTCCAGACTCATCATCATAACGTATGTGAAGTGTAAAGGCCAGATTCATGAATTTTTGTCCTAAGCAAATCAGATTCGTAAAACATAAGAAATGTTTAGATCGAGTAGAGTTTCTAGACAGATTGGAGAGTTTTTACGTCAGAGAAGCTCTTAAGCTTGATTTTATACCAGCGCACGTCAGAGACTGCTGAGGCAAACATCATTTAATTTACAATAATTTTGCTTGTCGAGCCACTTCGATTGTGCCGTACCATTTAATGAAATATGGAAGCGTAGCATAACACACCATGAGTCCGTGACTGAGTTTTAGACAGCGGCCCCAGCAGCAGTGTAATCGAGGCACTGCTCCGTACAGTAGTTCGTACTGTAGGTTCGCCTGTAGTTCCTTTGAATGTATAAACAAATTTACAAACAATCTACGTACACGTTGGCAACCATTGCCGGTCCATTAGCAAACTCACATTACGAATGACTTTTAGTAGGAGGGGCACAACATGTCGACACGGAAAAACAGCTGAAATTATTGTCCTGAACTTCCACATGTTTCCCTTGCAGACATTGAGATGTACTGTAACAGAATGGTGCATTGTGAATACACCAGCTGAAGCTGAGCTATCCTTGTTTGGCTTATAAACTTCCATAAAATCTGTGCAGGACCATATCACTCTAATATTACATGTATATTTCAGCGTCATTGCACTTAACACATCAGTGTAGGCATTTAGAGATATGTGCACTGCGTGTCCCGTTATAAGGGGGATTTATAGTGTACGCACTTCTAGTCACTGGATGTTTTTTACCACGGTTCCTTTGCCTACAAAGCTCTGCCAAGTCTTTCAGTAAAGCGTCTAAGTTGGCGACAATTCCAGGGAAACGTTAACGGAGGAATCGGTCCTTGCGCACAGTCGATCTCGCTCCTCGGAGTAGTATGTCCAAACGTGCCACAAGCGAGCCATCTGCCCTGAATGCTGCAAACAACTGCGATAGTTTTAAAGATGATGGCAGACAACGGTCATGTTCACTTCAGGACGAAAATATCATTCCGTGGAATAATGATTATGAACTTTGTAATCGTGCGTATTGGATGCGCACAAGGTTTGCGCACTCCAAAAAGGCGATCGAGGAACAGACAAATGACAACAGTGTCTCCGGCAATGAAAACGGTATGTTCGATTATGTTCCGTTTCGTACTCTCCAAGATTATCGGTACAGCTAATAATGTAAAGTACGTGTTTATCGTTTGCATACGGCGTCCGATTTGGTGGTGACGTTTTTGTACGTTTCTATCAATAACATTCTAGGAACCGGTCAAGCAAGTGGATGCTGTTGTTTTTCGGATATGCCTGACTGTCAGGGGCAGATAAACGTTATTCGAGCCCGCACGGAAGCAAATCGCCAAAGGTTCTCGGCATTCGTACGAATGGCTTTGTATTTGTGCGACATGGGAAGCGACTGGCAAGTCTATAACAAAATCTATTTTCTCCTGTATGTAGAAAGAGCAATAATTTAAGTTTGATGTCATTCAAGCAGCTAGGAATTTTTCTTTGCAAACATGTTTTTAACTTGTTATCACTAGGCGCTGACAGATGTTTTCCGTTAAGGTACCTCGGCGTCAGTTTTCTGGCAAACGGCCGTTATATCTGGGCTGGATTAACGGTGATATTCATTGCGATACCGCAGTTTATTGTAACCTTCCGAAGTCTGATTTTCTACAAAGACATTATGGATTTTCACAGTCCATATCCCGATAGCTTTGAATCGTCAGCCAGTGATACCACGGCTGTAAACGGTACGGTACACTGTGGATGTGGTGCTTGTTGTTGTACTCTGTCTTCTCGAGTCAATCTCGACTTTCTGAACTTTTCATGTGGATTGTTCATAATAGTTCCACTTTTGCCGTTTCTGAAACAAATCCCAGCTTGCATTCTCATCGCACATGCATGCCAGATGGGCCCTGTGATAAGGTACGTCTACAGTTCTGTAATATAAATAAAGCGACACCTGAAAAAACCAGCACACAATGCTTATAGCTGTATGTCTATACATACATGCTTGTCTATGGCGCAGAGGTTATGTTTTCTCTTCACAGATGCTACCAGTATCTGCGCCACCGTGGAAGCCATACAGCTCTCTCCGTAAGACGGACAACTGTTCCAGAAAAAGAACGCCGCAACTATCTGTTTTGGAAAAACTGCAATAAAATCACGAAGCGCCTATGTCTGCTCGAGTCTTTCATGGAAGCACTTCCCCAAATAACTTTACAGACTTACATTCTGACAAAGCAAGACCTTATCCACACCCTATTTGCCCCGTCCCATGCGGCTCAGCTCGTGTCCATTTGTTTCTCAATAATTTCCGTCGCCTTTGGTCTTGGCTTCACCAGATTGTCCTCATGGAAACTGAGAGGACTGCGATGGAAACGAATAGCCATCAAAACGACTCATTTGCTCGGCCGCTGCACTACTCTGACAGTACGGATTGTGGTGTTGGTGCTGTTTGCTAACCAGTTCCGGGCATACGTATTTCTTGCTTTTGCGCTCCACTCTGTTGTTATAATTGGCGCCTTATATTGGGACTGTTTCCCACGATGGAACTACTACGAGCTGATGCTAGCGCATCAGGTGGACGCGACGTTCGACCGACGGCGTTTCACTTCGTCGGGATATGGATGGGAAATGGCCTGGATAAAAATCATAATGTGGATATTTTACCCATGGACGACATTTTTTGACTGTTTCGCCGATCTGCGAGACAGAGATTCGGAAGGCAGTTTGTGCTGTAGTGTCTGGCGAAGACGGGATAAATTATTTCTGGTATGCTATGGGTTATTATTTGTGGAGAACGAAATAATGCTGGCATTGTGGGCTATCCATGCAGATATGGCCTTTTCTGTTAACTTGCTGATTATTGTGGTACTTACTGTGGGTTACTGTTGGGGCGTCGGTATTACGGGTGTTTATATTCACAAAAGTAAGTCGGATTCGTCATTCACACCTTCTGGGCAGGAGCTGCCTGTACTCCAGCACTTCGTTCATTAAAGTATGTTGCTTATAATTACCGCTGGGATGACAAAAACCTTTGCCAAAGTCGCAGGTCTCGCGAATGCTGTAAGGTTAAGCGATCCAGAAATCTGCTGGCCGTATAATATGTACAGATCTCTGTACATTATTTAAAGCGATCCCAAATCGTAAGCAAATTTAAGTATTGTAGTTTAGATTCCTTTAGTAGTAAAGGTCCTTTACTTCCTTATTACTCCCGAAATAGTTCTTGTGACGTCTATTGAGAAATGCCTGCATGAACTGCAAAAAAATACTGCAGCAAAAGGCGCCTAAAAAGTAAGCACATTGTAAGTAAGGACATTATTGTTAGGCAGGTTGCGAGAAATTTCTGACCACAGTTGCCGTGTTCCTCAAACATAGTCTTTGCTTAGGTACTGTGAACTTATCTTAGCTAGATCGAGCAAGCTGAAGATGAAGTTTACTTCGTTCATGTCTGATGGAAGTATAGTGTAATTCTGAATTAAGAGAAAAAATAATGCCTCATTTCTACTTTTTGAAAGAGCAAAGGTATCAACTTTATCAATAAAAACAAATCAAGTTAATTGATAGTTGTGGAACCCGTGTGAACGTTTTTAAGGAGTATTCAGCGATTTTGAGTGGACCAGCCTCAAACATTCCAACATAAGCCGAAGATGAAAAGTTGTTTTCATCTGACTTGCGTATTTTCCATGTCACAGTTTAAATCAGCCACGTAGACCGTGCCTGATTACAATACACAAGAAATCAAAAAGTTTTTTCATTCCTTTCGCAATGATCGCGATGTTTGGCTAGAAATTATGGGAAAAGACCGATTGAGGGACGTTGGTGGCGATTGTTAAGGGTCAGTCCATTGTTTGGCATGGCACGTGTTCGCGCACTTAAATTTGCGTCTTTCAATGTGGAGCACTCTGCGAGAAAAGTGGTACGGGTGGCGCAACGCTCGGATGCCCGAAAGAGGGCGCTCTATGCCTGCCTATCGGACGACTGCAAGTTTTATCCTGCCGCATGCGCGACTCTGAGTTTGTAGTGATTCTACGAAAGAGTTGTTTAAATTTTAGGTCGGAAAATTGACCTTTTGATACATCGGGTGACCCGTACTCCGGATCGTTTAAAAAAAAGTTTTCAGATGTTATTGTCAAAGGCAATGCCGCTGCAGTTATGAGCGCGATTCCGACCACTAATGCGGGATCAGATCGGCTGTTTTGACACTCGACAATAGCAGTTTATACAAAGGAAAGAAATGCAGATGACTGTGGCTGATATTTGTTTACTGTAGGCTGTATCGGCTGCCAGTGTTATTTCCGACCGAATCTGCATTGCATCCGGTCAGGTTAACCAGACCTACGTATCCGCACTACATTTAGCTTCGTGCTTTGACCCAACGAGAACCGCTCAGCAAAAGCAGGTACCGATAAAATTCTGCCGCGAGAACGATACTGTGAAAGAAAATGATACAGGAGACAAAAAATGCACCCGCTCAGAAGCAGTGGGGCCCCACTCAGTCCTCAATCATCGCGATGAGATCCACACTTTAATATACAGTGTAATGACTCGAAAGCCTTAAATTGTCATAAATCTCGAAGTCTGATAAATTAATAATATATCTAAAAAATCAATCATATATCTGAAAATTCACCTTGCTTTAGGGTGTACATTCATAATTCATTCTGATCCTTTTCCGACAGTTTCTACTTTCATAACAATCGAACAAAATGTCCTATCAATCGAATCTCCGGATATTGGTTTGAAAAATCGCAAAAGTGTAACTCATTCCTCCCAAGTGTAAGCCCCGTGCATGCACCATACAAGGTGTTAAGACCGAAACGGTAAAGGTCAACAGTGACTCAGGTTATTACTGTACATAAGAACCTCAGGGTATTACTTTTTTAATTGGTTGTGTGTCAGAACCTTAGCTACCATTCTAGTTGCGACAATGGAGGAAACGAAGCAAAAGCTTACCGAAATGCGGCCATGCTGGGTTATATCACAGGCGGCAATTTTTCATATGTAGTTGGCTGCGCGCCATATCCGTTCATTCCGGAATCTACACCACTTAACTGTCCAGCTGCCTGCACGAATCCCAACTATGTACCTAAGAATCCGTCGGCTGATATTCGCTTCGGTACGCATGTGGTAAATTTCATGTCTTCTCATTTTCTTACCATAACAGTGTCCTTAATCACTTTACTGTTCGTATCTTGTCACAACAAAATTTAAAAATTGATTTTGGAGATACTGTGTCCAACCGCACTTTCGTTGTAGATATAACAAATGACCCAAGGTACTGGTATGCTGGGGACACAGGACAATACTGTATATCGGCACTGCCATTACCTCCAGGTACAGCCAACTGAATGCTTTACTGGGTCTGAGTAGCGGCAAGATCCTCATCTGCGGCCTGAACACTGCCCGTAGCCCGGTATGCGGTACCGTCGATGTCACTGGCAAAGTGGTAAGTAACCGGTCGCAACAAAAGTGATTGATCTACATTTTGGCACTTTCTGCAGGTGTCCACGCCTGTACCAGTCGGCAGCTCATTTACGCAGTGCTAGACACTGTCGGCGGGAAATTACAAAAGACGATTGTTCGTTATTCGTTATAAATATTCTGGCTAGTATTAAGACCTTTGTCTTTACCGAGGAAAAGTCCCCTATCTGCATATGTGTGCTTTTCGCCCCGGAAAGGATGATCGTAGTAAGAAGCTGATACATAAAGTTCAGCAATACGAAGAAATCCGCACAAAAGATGATTAAAAAACTGTTTTAAAGTTAAAGTGGCGGGACATTTCCGTTCTATAGTTAACTCGCTAAAAATGTTTTCGGTTACTTCTCGGCGGATTTATCGAAACTGAGAAGTGCCCAGTTGTAAGCCGAACCTGCGGAGCTTCATAATTTAAGAAACGTAAAGCACCGTGTGTGAACTACCAGCTCATCCAAGCTTAAACACAGAAGATCAGAAGCGGTGCTACTGTAACGATGCTACGCGTGGCTGCACAACTGATAAACAGACACGGAATGGGCAGCGCACCCTGAGATTCCTAGTCACTGGGCCAGGGCCCTGTAAGTTTCTGACGTGTCGCACAGTTTTTTGTCGGTTGTAGAAACTAGGTGCCCATAAGAACCGTCCGTGCATTGTGTTGATTCTGGTAAAGAAATACGCATAGATGATTCTTGGTGCAGTAGTTAGAATTCGGCAGAGAAACGTCGTATCCGAACACTCTCTGTGGAATCTCATCAGTGTAGTCTTCTTTGACCATCGTAATCATCGGAAACAGAAACGGAAACCGCTTATCGCAGTGTTTATGTGTATTGCACAGTGCTCTGGCACAGTGGCAATAAACATCAACACAGCGATAAACGGCCAGAATCCCACATTTCTTTGTGATAGGCACGTCCGATAGTATTGTCCATACTCGAAGAAGCAGACATTCCAAAAGGCATTGCCTGCCAATACCAGCACTCCAGGTAGCGAGATCCGAGATGTAACGTAACATTGAAGCACATGTGTCTACTAGATGTGCTTTGTAAGTTCGTTCGTAGTCTGGAAGGGGCAATTCCGGTGCTGCGATACCGATTACCGAGTCTGCTATAGCGTTGACCCAGCGCTATAGTAGACTCGGTAATCGGTACCAGCGCCGCTGGTTTGAACTGCAATGGACCATATTGTAAGAAACAAACATTTATGTTACTCTGTTGTTTGTGTGTGGCAACGCAATCATACCGAAATAACGAGCACTGATGTAAATATCGTTGCATAGTTGTAACTCGAACGTGATCAGTTATTGTACAGCCCATTTTTCAACGGGATGATGGGAGATTGGTATGCTACTTAAAATTACGTGCTTGGTCCTTATGTCTACGAGACGCGCTTACAAGAACCAACTCAGGTATTACTGGACTAATTCAGCTGCAGACTGCAGTGCGAGTTTAGTCTAAAAATTGGGTATCCAGCAGGAAATGTTTGCACTGAATTCAAGTTACGGGGAACAATACGGCAGAGAGTACCGTATCTTGTTACACTGCACACAACCAACTCCAGTCTCTAAGGAACGCCGAAACACTTCCTATTGGGGTGGTGCTGTCAACTTTTGCACGTATGTACTGCTGTGTACATTCGCATGGTCCTTGTTTAGATAGTATAATCAGGGCATTAGCTACTTCGGTATGCGGCAGTGATGCAGCCGGGTCACAGAACATCACAGCCGAGATCGACGAAAAAAGTGGAAAACTTTTAATTACTTATTACACATACGGACCTTAGAATGCGCGAGGGCGTTGCGTTTAAACGACGTGCAAGTTCAATCCTGCCGCCTGCGAGGCGTTTGAGTTTTTAGCGATTCGAGAAAAGAGCTGTCTAATTTCGCATGTCGAAGTCGGGTGACCCGCGCTCCAGATCGTGTTAAAAACAACGTTTTTCTGGTGTTGTTGTTGAAGACGGAGCGGTTTTGAGCGCGATGCCGAGTGTCAGTCGCGACTGAATGATCAGGTATTTTGACACTTGGCATTAACAGTTTATAGAAAAGAAATAAAAGCTTTAAAAAAAAACTGGGTTTATTCATAGAACAGACAAACCTTTTGCGAGAATTACTAGTCTGATCACACACACCACTCATCAGATACATCGCTAAATTCTATAGAAGCAATAGAACAACACATCACAGAATTGCTAGGCTCGACTCACTACTGCAGAAGCAAAGAGTGCATGAAAGCAACAAGCACTGAGACAACAAGATCCTGATAAACTTTAGATTACAAACGTTAATTATGCTATGAACAGCATACGAAGCCTCGCATCTATCCCAAAACTTCTGAAAACCCCGAAGACGATGCCAGCTGAGCAAACCGAAATATTAAGAGAGACAGTTCGACGGTACTTTCCCATGAGTCCACATACCCAAGTAACACGTTTCCAGTTCACATAACGACGCAATAAACTAGGAAATTTATTGTTGGAAAAATCCCAGATTACCAGGCCATTAAAACTACATGACTTCATAACGGCGGAAATTCAAAATTCTCTAGCAAAGCAACGGTTCAGCAGCACTTCTTTGTAGCTAGCTGGGCAGTTCATCTCGATTGTACGGTGAAGGCCGAAAAGTTCAGCGGCACTCACATGCGTACTGGTCTGGAAAGTTCCCAAACGTCGTACGAGTACTGATAGCGAAAGCCGCACGCGAAACATGGCAAACCTCTTCACCAAAGTTACAATTTTCCACGAATGCGAGCATAGTTAACGATCCATAAATCTGCCGGCCGTCTTGCAGATCACTATATAGAACATCCCCGCGTCCTAGGTGGATTCAGATACTACAGTTTAGATTCCCTACTTCAACAATGGTTCGCGCGCTGTGTTTAGTCGCCCTCATGGCGGTCGTGCTGTTCACCATTAGTGAAAGGTAAGCTTTAAAGGCTGGCTTGCAGAGATATTTTTCACCACTTTCGTTTCGCTTATTCAGTGATGCTGCGAAATCACATGACCAGGACGCAGAAGCCGTTCGAGACAGCAAAGGAAAACACCAGTCTGATAAGCCGCGTAAGAAAGGCGGTTCCATCCCGTTGAGCAAAGAGGAGAGGAAGAAGCATCCCAAATTTCGACGACAATCCCGCAGTAAGATGCGGACGACTAGTGTCATCCCCAAGTGTTTCGATGCCAGAGAGCAGTGGCCGAATTGTCAAAGTATCAAGAAGATTCGGGATCAAGGCCAATGCGGCACTTGCTGGGTACGCTTAATTCATGACGGCTCGGAACGGAATTGTGGTAGCGTATTCTACTGACTCTGTTATTAACAGCAGTGTTTGTTTACTGTAGGCTGTATCGGCTGCCAGTGTTTTTTCCGACCGAATCTGCATTGCGTTGGGTCAAATTGACCAGACTTTCGTATCCGCACTACATTTGGCTTCGTGCTTTAACAGAACCAGGACCGGTCTGGAAAAGTACGTGTGTACCGATAAGATACTGCGCTCGAGGGGGGAATATGTGAATGAAAATTAAGGCCACTGCTAGCAGACTACAGTGAGCCCATACAAGATCGTTTTTTTGCACTATCTGTAAGTTTAAAAATAGCATAATGGCCGCATGCGCAAGGCATTCAGCTGCACAGTGGTGTGCCGCGATCCTCTGGTCCCATGTGCACTGAGCTATTCGTCAGACAATGAAAAAACTTTGGAAGCTAATTCTGAATGAGAAATTTTTTCCGATTTGGGATTTCGAGACGACGATCGACGTGTTTTCGTCAGGAACGACTAACAACCGAAACAAATCTTGAAAAAGTTTAAAAATAATTAAATAAATCCAAAAAACACTTTCTACAAAGTGTTTTGGGGTTTTTTCAAGATTTGTTTCAGTTGCTAGTCTTTCTGGACAAAAAGACGTCAATTGTCGTCTCGCAATCCCAGATCGGGTAAACTTTCTCATTCAGAATTAGCTTTTAAAGTTTTTTCATTGTTTGACGAATGGCTCAGTGGACAACAAGGCCAGAGAGGATCCCGGCACACCATTGTGCAGCTGAATGCCTTGTGCGTGCGGCCATTGTGCAGAGCCATTTTTAAACCTGCAGGTAGCGCAAAAAAACAAACTATTCTGGGCTCACTGTCGTCTGCTAGCTGTGGTTTTAATGAAGTAAAACGTGCCCGTGCCGGTGTGCAGAACTCGGTCATTAACCATCTCAACGAGCTCCTCGAGGATCACATGCCAAAATATGCGGGCACACACAGTAAAACCGACGATACGCCACAAACCGACAGCCGTCGGGATGAGACTCCCTCAGGACTTATAAATGTAAAACCTTGGTTGTGTGGCAAAACGTTGGCGAACTTTCCGATGTATTCTAGTTGCGACGGTGGAGGAAACACCGCAACCGCTTACAGAAATGCGGCCTTGGTGGGCTACATCACCGGCGGCGACTTTTCTAATGTGGTTGGCTGTGAGCCATATCCATTAATTACGGAATCTACACCACTTAACTGTCCGGCTTCCTGTACGAACCCCAATTATGCGCCGACGGATCCGTCAGCCGATATTCGCTTTGGTATGCTCGCCTGACTGACATGCAAATTCCAGATGTGATTTCTATGAACAGAGTTGAAACGATTCGAACGACTTGAAACGACTTTGAAACGTTCATTTTCAGCTGGTCTTTATTGTAGATGATGCGTACTGGACGCATTACAACGATGACGCGAGCGATGCAACAGCTCTTGCAGCAACCGTGGCTGATATGCAAACCGAAATCATGACCAATGGCCCTGTAACCGCCGATATAACTTTGTGGTCAGATTTTCAGGATTGGACGGCCGCACAAGGTAAAGTGTTAAAAAGCCGAAATACAATGATCTTGCAAAGGCGATACCTCGGAAACCAGTTCTTCGCTAGACATACTTGTTTCACCATTATAGCACCTAATTTGAGCATGAATTGTCATGGCGTGTGCAGAGGATATTTTCACATATTACTACATATCTTTAGGAGTTTACCGCGGACCCGCGGCGGACGCAAATAAACGGGAAGGTCATGCAGTCCGCGTTATCGGTTGGTGTGAAGACCAGAGCGCAGTTCCATACTGGATCATTGCCAACTCATGGGGGACTGGCTTTGGGGAGGACGGGATCTACTGGATCGAACGAGGAAGTAACGTTATCGGCGTGGAAGAAGCGTTCACTGGACCAACTGTCCGAGTGACTCGAAGTTGTCCAGCTTCTGCTTGCATGACTGGTGTCGATCAAGTCATTCGGCTAGATATTACGAATATGAATTCACCTGTCTACGCTTTCCAAGGTATGGTGCAAGAACAGTACGATTCAGCGATGTTTTCTGAAGTATGTGAACTAAATGCGTGCTCGTCTTTAAGGTAACTGCACAGTGCAAGTTACCGTGGATGCCACAACCGGGAAAATGACACCGGTGGGCAAACCTGTGCCCATTAGTACTGTGTTTGTTAACGCTCCACCCGGACCAATTGTGGGATATCAGTATGATAACAGCGCCAAGTTTTGGCTTTTTAATGTATGTACGATTCTAAACTTACGAACCAGTGTCAAATTGAAACATAATACCTGAAAAAATTGTTTGCGAAACAGCCCACTTCTTCCGGTGTCTGCGATGTTATCAGTGGTTCTATCAAGTACGGATGCGACTTACAAGATGTAACTGTGGGACCTACTCCTCGAACGTTGCTGAATGGAGTCACTTACAAATATGGTATACCTATTCTCTTTCCATTCCTTTATTGCGAAAACGGCGATAGTTACTTTACCGTATGTCAGTTGTCAAAGGAAGACTGATTTTGTCTACACTGTCCGATTGGGTTACTCTCGTAGATATGGCAGAGTACCCCACGTACTGGTTCGTTGGATCCTCAGGACAACCTATCGGCACAGCCATCACCTCCAAGTACAGCAAAGTGAATGCTTTACTGGGTCTGAGTAGCGGCAAGATCCTCATATGCGGTCTGAGCACTGCCGGTAGCCCGGTATGCGGCACCATCGATGTCACTGGACAAGTGGTAGAGTTGACCATTGCACGAACTAAAGCGATTGCCTTACAGCTTACATTGTATTTGCAGGTGTCCACCCCTGTACCTATTGGCAGCTCCTTTACACAGTGCTAGACACTACCTTTAAACCATACAGCAAACGATTGTTCGTTAAAAAATATCCCGCACAACATAAAGAAGTTTAAACAACTATCGTAAAATCTAAGTAAAAGATGGTTTTGTCATCCTGTTGTTATGTTGTCTAAAAAATTTTGCACTGACATATCTGCGGGTTGATCGAAACTAAAGGTTTTCTGTTTTGAACCGACTGTACGGTGCTTCGTACACCCGCGTCGGACTGATTTGCCGGTTCGCAAAATACTGGGTGCATATCAGATTTTCTTGTTCATTGTAATTGTTGACCATTGACTGACGAGTTTGGGAAGTTAAGGTAAAAAGGCAGTGTGAAGCGAGCTCGGTGTTGTAGATAGAATGCTGGACTATAGCGTTGAGGGCACCGTGTACGAGACGACTACATTTGAACGGCAATATGAGAAACTACAGTGATGCTATAATGCTGTTTCATTTGTTTGTAAGCCTTGAATTACACAGCTGGGTAGTAAACCAACAAAGCAGAGGAAACGGGAAAACTTACTCAGATGCTATTTTCTTCCTAAAGCGCCGGATGGTGCGCATTAGAGGGCTGATTTTTTCTGCGCACGTATATGTCGACAAGGATCGATGATTTCTAAATATAAGCAATTATACGCGTTGATTAAGACATCCATTTCAGGGCATAATCCGCATCGCCCATAAACTCAGCATCATGATGTTCTCCAGAAGAAGCAATTATCTTTTTCCGCCAGCTTATCGGATATTCTCTCTGATATTATGAAAAGTCATTGTGAAGGAGTTACGACGCGTGCCCGGTGTTTTAATAGAATGCTGCACACATTAATCTTCAGCGCACATACTGTATATCCCACCAAGGGTGATTCCCGAGACACATGTAACAATTAGGGTTAACCATGCAGGCAGCCATTTCTCCGTGAATAATCCGCATCAGCATAAATTGCCCATAAAGTTAGCATCAGGATGTTCTCCACAAGAAGCAAGCCGTAGCAAAAACATGCAGAACGATCATATTATTGTTTGTAAGCAGATATTGTTCGTGAGTGTATACGAATTTTTTTGTAGTTTTAATGCGGTCGCAGGCACTAGTGTTTCGACATCATGTTCGCATGTCATAAGTGTTCAGCTAATTTATAAATGCATGTTTTGACTTGCTAGCCGAGTGTGTTTGCGAATCCACGTTTTAGTTAGCATGTACAGATAACTGCAGTATATGTTGTAGGTTGTATTGTATTGTTCCGATATCAGACAAACCCGAACGGGATGAGCGAAGTCCGATAGCCCCCGAACTCCATGAACTGCAGCAGATCAGTAGTTGTGACAGTTAACAGTTGGCAAAGGAAAGAAAACATGCTTTCCTCATATATTTCGGCTTTAAGTTAGCAAATTATGCTAGCGACAACATACGAAGTCAGCGATGCGTATTCCAATGATTTTCAAAACCACGAAAGCGATGCCAGCTGTTCAAACCAAAAGGCTTAGAGATAGTCTGTTTATGACCGTTTTTACGATGCGTCTTTCACGAGTTCACATTCCTATGCACCACGTTTTCGGTTAACCGCACCATAAACTTCGAAATTTATCGTTGTTTATAATTCCAAGGTCACCATGCCATTAAAATTTGAATGTCCCTCCAGCTCATAACTGCGGGAATTCAAATTCAGTAGCCCAGTAAAAGTTCAGCTGCATTTATACTGCTCTAAAATGTTGAAAAACGTCGTACTGCTATCGAGTAGTGCGATAGCGGCACACGAAAAATGGAAAGAATCGTCGCCAAAATCATAATTTTCCGCGAATGCGGACAGGTTTAACGATCCATAAACCTGCCGGCCGTCTTGCAGACCAATACTTGAGACATTCCTGTGTCCGAGACGGATTCAGATATCCTAGAGATTCCTTACTTCCGCAATGGTTCGCCTGCTGTTCTTAGTCGTCCTGATGGCGGTCGTGCTGCTCTTCACCATCAGTCAAAGGTAAGGCGATCATGGCAGTGACCTTTTCGTATGCGGTCCTTTAAAATGTTTGCTGCTGACATTTTTCACCATTTTTGTTTTGTTTATCCAGCGATGGGACAAAATCTCATGACCCAGACGTGGATGGCGTTAGCGATAACAAAGAAAAACACCATTCTGAAAAGCCGCGGAAGAAAGGCGGCTCCATCCCGTTAAGCAAAGAAGAGAGGAAGAAGCATCCCAAATTCCGACGCCCATCCCGCAGTAAGATGCGCACCGTTACTGTCCCTCCAAAGTGTTTTGATGCCAGAGAGCAGTGGCCGAATTGTCAAAGTATCAAGAAAATCCGGGATCAGGGCCAGTGCAACACTTGTTGGGTATGTCTATAATTAATTCATTACGGCTTGGAATTCAATTATCTTACGTATGTTGATTGAAGCATATAACGGTATTGATATTTGTTTAGGCTGTGTCAGCTGCCAGCGTTATTTCCGACCGAATCTGTATTGCATCCGGTCAGGTTAACCAGACCTACGTATCCGCACTACATTTAGCTTCGTGCTTTAACCCAACAAGAACCGCTCAGGACAAGTACGTACCGATAAGATTCTGCCGCGAGTATGATACAGGAGACGAAAAACGCACCCGCTAAGAAGCAACTAGTGGGGCCAAACTCAGTCCCCAATCATCAGATGAGGTCTTCACTTTGATACGCATAATGACTCGAAAGTCTGAATCGTCATAAATCTGTAAGTCTGGTTAAAATTAATCATAGATCTGAAAATTCACCTTACTGTGGGTTGTACATCGATAATTCATTCTAATCCTTTTCTGGTAATTTCGGTTTGACTTTCGTAACAATCAGATAAGTTATTCTGTCAGGCGAAAGTTGCGGTAAATGTGCCAGGAAAAAGAGACAGTATTACTCGATCACGATTGTCAGCAGCTCCGTTCTGCATTTTTGAACTCCTGCGTAGTGTAAACCCCGTGCATGCATCGTACCTGGTATTAGGAATAAAACTGTAAAGGTCAACAGTGACTCAGATTATTACAGTTTTATAATAACCTCAGGTTGTCACTTTTTCAATTGGTTGTGTCACTTAAGGTGTGCGTCACAACCTCAGCGACTATTCTAGTTGCGACAAAGGAGGAAACGAAGCAAACGCTTACCAAAATGCGGCCATGCTGGGTTATATCACCGGCGGTGACTTTTCAAATGTAATTGGCTGTGCGCCTTATCCGTTCCTTCCGGAATCTACACCACTTAACTGTCCAGCTTCTTGCACGAATCTCAACTATGTACCGAAGAATCCATCGGCTGATATTCGTTTCGGTACGCTTACGGCTTACCTAATGAGCACGCAAACTCCGCACATGATTTCTGTAGACAAACTTTAGAAAATCTTCATTTTTTCAAAATATCGTAGATGATGCGTACTGGACACACTACAAAGATGACCAAAGCGATCCGACAGACCTTGCAACAATCGTGGCCGACATGCAAACCGAAATCATGACCAATGGCCCGATAACCGCCGCTATCAATCTGTGGACCGATTTCCAGGATTGGACGGCAGCACAAGGTAAAGTATTGAAGTTTGAACCAAAGACGGTACCCCGGAAAACATTTCTCTTCTACTGTTCTCCTCGTAGCCAGATCATTTCAACCTTGGTACCCTGCTTTCTCTCTCAAGACATACAAGCAGCTTATAGTATTGGCGATGACAAGTATTTTTGCTATATATGACTCGCGATGACAAGTTTCGGAAAAAATGAAT